>JAJOOE010002695.1:0-65994 GCA_036250405.1 Solanum raphanifolium | reverse complement strand
CACAAACCCCCCCCCCCCCCCCCCCCCCCGGACTCAAACATGCAAACTCCAAGTTGACCTCTGAAGAAATCCTGCTTTGCTTAGGGAAGTGTTTGCTCGTTTGTAAGACAAGACTTCAAAATAATTTCACCAGTAGAGACAAGACCTCAAATATAGTGATAGTGAAAAAGTTTAGTTGCACCCGTTGGTTTCTGATTAAAATCTGCAACAAGTTTCCTTAACCAAATTGCTCAACAAGCTATAGAGGTTGCTATAATATATTCAGCCTATGAAGTTGATAAGGCCACCACTTCCTGCTTCTATGAACTCCATGAAACTGTTCTAGATCCAAGATTAAATGAGAAACCATGTGTTCTCTTTTTATCATAAATGATGCATGCATAATCACTATCAGTAAAGCCAGCTAATGTGAAATTTGTTATCTTAGAATACCAAATTTCATGCGTTGTTGTCCCAACTATATATCTCAGTACTCTATTTTTAGCTCCAAGGTGAAGCTTGCTTGGATTGTGCATAAATCTTGATATGACTCTAACATAGAAAACAATGTATGGTCTTGTATGTGACAAGTAATTCAAACCACCAACCAGACTTCTAAAATCAGTCGCATTTTCCATTTCAAAACCATCATCACGACAAATTTCTCATTAATATTCATCGGCATAACAACAACTTTACAATTTACCATAGTAAACTTTTTCAAAAAAATTGTTGCATATTTATTTTGTTAAAGAAATGTGCTTTCAATTTCCTGTTTCACCTCAAGACCAAGAAAATAATGCTATAGACCCAAATCAGACATCTCAAATTTTTTATCATGCAGTTCTTAAATTCAGTGACGATAGACTCACTTGAACCCATATATATCATATCGTCAACATAAATACATACCACCAAAAAATCATTTTTACCTTCTTGTTTTACATAAAGAGTAGGCTCATTGTTACTTCTTTCAAAATCATTCTCATGGAAATATGAATCAATCTTAAAGTACCATTTCTATGACACTTGCTTTAAGACATAGAGTGCCTTTTTAAAAAATGTAGACCTTATCTTCTTTGCCATTAACTACAAACCTTCAGGTTGTGAGACATAGACCTCCTCTCTCAAATAACCATTTTAAAAGGCAAATTTATCATCGAATTGGTACAGTAGCCAATTAAAATTAGCAGCCAAGGCTTAAAAAGTTCTCACAGTTTTAAATAGGGCAATAGGAAAAAATGTTTCTTCAAAGTTAGTACCTTGTTGTTGGGAATAACCCTTTGCAATGAGCCTTGCCTTGTGTTTTTGGATGCTGCCATCAACATATACTTTTAAACAACCATTTGAGCCCAATATCTTTCTTTCCTTCCAACAAATTTACCAATCCCCACGTCTGATTCTTTTGAATAGACAAGAACTCCTCTTCAATAGCTTTGCACCATTTATCCTCTCTCTTCAGCATCTTCTAAGTAAATACGATCTAAAAGAAGTAAAGCAAAAGTACAAGATGTATTGTCAACATATGTGGGATTTTGTTTTTTATCCCTTGTTGATCTGCTTAATGCAATTGTCTTAGCTTATGGTTCTTTCAATGTTGAAATTGTTGCTGGTGCAATTGATGAGACACTCGATAGACTTGTCAAAACAGGATATGCTCCATACTCTTGATGAACAATATTGTCAGAAGGTAGAAATTAAACATTTGAACTTTCATTTCCTGAATTAAAGTTCCAACTTGCATCTTCATTGAACACAACATTTTTATTTACCATTTTCTCATTCACTTGATTATATAACTTATAGGCCTTGGATTGTGTTCTATATCCGATAAAGATATATTTTTCACATGTGAGAAAATCTTTTAACAATTCCATTGATGCTAATCTTGAAGCAAACTAGATCATAAAATATTCCTTTACATAAATCAGGCACAACTTTTCATGAAAACATCTTTCATAGATTCAAGCTTCTTTATAAATTCATGTCTTTTAGGATTGATAATCAAGAATAATGCCTGGGTTCATGTGAAATCAATAGTAAAATATGTAATTGATTCAAAATTCATAATAAGATTAAAATCATACAATTGAATCAACACAATTTGAACCTATGAATAATTGAATGAAAACCTAATCAATTTTGGTGAAATTGAACTTGGAGAATTGAGAAGTTCCTGGGGATCAATGGATGAATGAAACCCATTGATGAAGCCCTACATTCCTTGAGGATCAAAGCCCAAAATAAATGGAGGAATTGGAGACTTGAAGCTTGAAACCCTAGGTGTGTACTTAATTGATCTTAAGAGAATTTGGAGAGGATAAGTGTGGATAGGATTGGGGATTTGAGTGAATGTGAGAGTTGGGGTAATTATAGGGGTACAATGGTAGTTATAGGACTCAATATTAGGGTCAAAACAACATAGTATAGGTATTAAATTCAAAGGAAAAGAGCCAAATGCCCTTAAGAAATAACTGTCGGAGAATCGTACGGTTTGGACTAACGGACCGTAGAAATTCCTATGGACCATACTGGTAAACCGTAGGTCGAGTTACTAGGGCCTAAAATTGGACAACTTTCTATGACACCCTTCTATGGACCGTCTAAATTCCTACGGTCCATAGACCTCATCCGTAGATATCAACTTTAACCTTAAAATCTTTCTAAGTCTGAACCTTTCTACGGAACCCATCTATGATCCGTTGAACATCCTACGACCCATCTTTTTCATTCGTATGTCAAACTTCAGAAATTTGAATTTCTCAAATATCAACCTCATTCCTACGAGTTCCATCTACAATCCGTAGAAACTTCTACGAACTGTAGACTGGTCTGATAGGATTCAACCAGTAGCCAGAAATAAGAAAATTTTCCTTTCCTTTCCTTTTGACTTTCCAATTTTTGAGGTGTTACACCATCGACAATGCTTGTCGGTAATATGACTTACAATATTCTTTTTTCAAACAAATCATTATTTCCAGTGGAACCAAAGGTATTCGGAAGTACATATTATGTTCGAGATGTATGGCCATCTATTTCTAAGATGGACCCTAAGGCATTGAAGTGTGTTTTCTTGGGTTATTCTCATCTTCAAAAGGTGTAACAATGTTATTATACTCAACTTTGAAAATATATGGTGTCAAATGATATGATATTTTCAGAGATTACACCATTTCTCTATACTCCACCTAAAACCACAAGTTAGGGGGAGGATGATGAGTGGTTAGCTTATAAGGTTTCTCGTGTTGTGGAATCAAGTGATGTTATTCTTTAATCTCCTAGTGGCTCTATGCACATGTTCCAACAAGACTGCCAATTTTTCAAGTTTATTCGAGGAGACGAGAGACTGATGATACATGCCCTGCACCAACTCATTCTCCAGAAAATCTTAACCTCTCTATTGCTCTTTATAAAGCTACAAGGACTTGCAAATACACATCTACTATTGCTAATTTTTTTTTCCAATGATCAATTATCTCCTATATCTAGATCCTTGATTGCTACTCTAGACTGTGTTTCTGTACCCAAAACAGTGAAGGAGGCTTTGCATCATCCTGGATGGTCAAATGTAATGTTTAAGGAAATATATGCATAAGATGAAAATCACACATGAGATTTGGTGGATTTACCCAGTGTGAAGAAACCAGTAGGATGTAAGTGGGTGTTCATAGTTAAAGTTAAGGCCAGGCTTGTAACTAAAGGATATACTCAGACTTACAGGGTGGAATATTCAGTCACTTTTTCTCTGGTTGCCAAACTCTCTTATGTACTCTTGTTTATTTCTCTAGTTGCATTTGGGAATTGGCCTTTACATCAGTTGGATATCAAGAATGCATTTCTTCATAGTGATCTTTAAGAGAAAGTGTATATGGAGCAACCATCCGTTCTTTTTCTCTTGAAGAGTATAGGAAAGTGTGTCATTTGAAAAAGTCTCTGTATGGCATGAAGCAGAGCCCACAAGTTGGTTTGGCAAGTTCAGTGAGGTAGTTTAAGAGTTTGGACTGAAAATGAGGAAATGTGATCATTTGTCTTCTACCAACAATATGAAGTTGACACTATCCTTTTTGTTGTATATGTTGATGACATTGTCATCAGAGGAGGTGATTCTGAGGGGATCTCTTCCCTTAAGTCTTGCTTGCATGCTTAGCTTCATTCGAATGACTTTGGCCAGTTGAAATATTTTTGGGAGTAGAAGTAAATAAAACCAAGAAGGGAATTCTTCTTCTATCTTAGATAAAGTATACTCTTGACCTACTTGAAGAAACTGGAAAATTGGTAGCCAAACCTTGCAGTACTCTAGTGGTTCCCAATGTGCATCTTATGAAAGATGATGGTGGCCTTTTGATAATCTAGAGAGGTATAAGAGGATAGTTAGGAAGTTAAACTAACTAATAATGACTCATTCGGATATTGCCTTTGTGGTGTTGTAAGTCATTTTATGCTTACACCTACGGTCAAATATTGGGTAACTTTGGAACAGATTCAATGTTACTTGAAAGGAGCTCGTGGACTTGGCATATTGTATAGAAGTCACAACTACACTCGTATTAAGTGTTTTGTAAATGCTGATTGGGTTGGTTCCAAAGTTAACAAAAGATCCACTTCATGATATTGTATCTTTGTTGGAGGAAACTCGGTAGCATGGAGAGTAAGAAGCAAAGTTTTGTATCTCGATCCAGTGCAGAATTTGAGTACAAAGCTATGTCATAGTATACTTGTGAAATTATGTGGATTTATCATCTTTTAACTGAAATGGGGTTGAAGCATCATACGCCAACAAAATATTAGTGTGATAATCAAGCTGATCTTCATGTTATCTTAAACTCAGTGTATCATAAAAGAACTAAACATATTGAAGTTAATTGTCACTTTATTGATGAGGAGATTCAAGAAAATATGATTTCTACTAGCTATGTGAAGACAAGAGAGCAACTAGCTGATTTTCTTGCAAAGGTGGTTAATTGAACTCAAATCGATTACCTTTGCAACAAGTTGAGCATGATTAATATACATGCACCAACTTGAGTAAGAGTGTTACAAAATATATATAGACATCATATTAGTAGTGTGCATAGGCATAATTTTAGCTAGTAGATCTGTAGGAATCTCGCATAATTAGCTAATAGATTGGTAGGAATACCTTTTTATTTTCTTTCCTAAATTAGCACATAATGTATTGTATTTAATTATTTATATCTTGCTTACCTATTGGAATAAGACATCAACTCCTATTTTGATTACAACTATTAGGGGAAGAGTGAACAAAACATGATTAGACAAGTAACAATAGGCAAAAGAGATGGGGTGATCTTAAATTCTTGTTCATCACGACTTCTTTAGCTTTGCCCTTTTTATCTCCATTTTCTAGCTTCTTTTGATCTTAAATCCCTATTCATCACGAACTTCTTCAAATGCCTGTGCACTGAATCCTTTTGGCATAAACGTCATTAGAAATCATGGAAACAAGTATGTCAGTAATTCATGCTTAAAGGTTCAACAAATTGGAAAAATGCCAACTTATTAAAAGTCTTCTACACACTCATGTTACTGCATTAAAACCATATGAAAGAATTTTGTATAGGCATTTCATTCCATAGTGACTCTAACTTTCCTCAGGTGTGGAATTAAGATTCGAAGTTTGTGTTCCGAATTCTACTTGTTTTAAGCTACTAAGTTCTCAATTAACAAGTAATACTTATTAAACGGATTTCCTTAGAAAAATATAAAGTTTAGACAAAAGTTACTGAATTTGACTGACACTCTACGTAAATCTAGCTCAGACCCCAACTTTCAACACGCCATTTCTAAATCAAAACAAGTATATTCAGTTACTCTTCACATCTTCAGGGATCTCTAGAGAACTAAAATTTTATAATCAAGATTAGAGAACACATATTGACAATTATAATTAATAAGAATACAATTAATTTTCTTACAATATCAGGTTTTTTACATAACCAAACCAAATAAAACCCTTCTGATATTAAGTTGAGGTTGCTCATTATCACTCTTTTTTTGTGATAACTGTGAACGTATTATTACCAGTAACCAACAATATGTCCCAACTTCAAGAGCAACTAACCTCATGACCACCTCCTAGGAAGAATGCCACTATAGGGAAAGGCAAGCACAAAATAAATGTGCACGACAGGGTAATAGCGGAAGAAACCCAAGTCCAAACTTTCCCTTATATTTGAACCAATAGAAGACAAAATAATGCAAGAAAAACACTGTTTGGGGCAGCAAACAAATCAACCAAGCAAGCAAAAAAAAAATCAACACATAAGACACCAAATTTAACATGGAAAACCTCTTCGGTGTGAAGTGTAAAACCCACAAGGACAAAGCTCCACTAAAATCAAGAAGGGTTACAAAAATTTTCTCCAAAATAGCCACCAATAAAGTGCCAAACAATTATCAATGCAACTACAAGATAACACCAAAAACTAGAGAAATAAAAGGTGTAAAATCACACAATACACAGCTACTGTTCACGAGAAAAATATGGATCTTTAGGACTCCAAATCACCCCCACTCAGTTCCAATCAAAGATTAGGTTGAAAGGAACAAGCTCTCCAAAAATCAGCTCTAATGGACAACAAATGAAGCGGGACTCGCGATTTGAAATTGGCTGCTAGGGCTTGTGCGAAAATCTGCACTCTCTCACTCTTCTCTCTATATTGTTGTTGATCAAACTCTTGTTATTCTTCAAAATAAGACCTAAAAGAAATTCTGACATATGCACCATAATATTGTGCTTATGGACAAAGTGGGCTAATCCAAATTTGGCTTAAATCATATATATATATCATCATCATCATAAATATAAAAGAGAACCCTAGGCCCGCCTACGTGGCGCCACCACAAACAAAGATTCCTTTTTAATTTATTTCTTTCCAAAATTAGTCTTCCCTTTCATGAAAAATTGTGGTTGTTATTAAAAGTTGTGACTTTTATGAAAAGTTGTGACTTTTATGAAGAGTTGTGACATTTATGAAAGATTGACTTTTATGAAGAGTTGCGACTTTTATTAAAAGTTGGGACTAATATGAAGAGTTGCGACTTTTATTAAAAGTTGTGACTTTTATGAAAACTTATGACTTTTATGAAGAGTTGCGACTTTTGAGACAGGTTGTAACATTAATGAAAAGTTGTGACCTTTCCGAAGAGTTGTGACTTCTCCAAAGAGGTGTGACCTTTCCGATAAGGCACAATAAACATTTGTTCATACTACCCATTGTTGTCTATAAATAGAGGGGTTCCCTCTCATTTTAAAATAACGAAAATTCTGAACTTCTTCTTATTCTTTTGCCCAATTAAATATTTGATTCTGAACTTCTTCTTCTTCTTCTTCTTTTGCACAATTAAATATTGTGTACTTAGCTCATGTTGAGTGGCTCACTGACACTATTGTTTTTGTATCATTACATTGGTGAATAAAATCGTTTCTTCCTGAGAGGATCTATTTCTTTAAAGCTCGAGTACTAGAGGGGAATGATTTCCTTAAGGAAACATTGTGCATTCAATGAGCTCGAATTTTCCTTTCTCTTTCATTCTATTGTTACAGATCCTAGTATGTTTTTCTTATAGTCATTAATTTATGCTTATGATATTAATTGTTGTTTTTGATTACATGTTTTAAACTTTGTTGTTTATGTTTCTGTAAAATTATTGTTATAAGTATTTGTTAGTACAGACTCTATGTAAATTCAACTATTGCAGATTCACAAATAACTTTTTAGAGAATACATTTCTTTACAACATTCTCCAAACCGCCACCACAAACAAGGATTCCTTTTTAATTTATTTATTTCCTAAATTAGCCTTCCCTTTCATGAAAAATTGTGGCTGTTATTAAAAGTTGTGACTTTTATGAAAAATTGTGACTTTTATGAAGAGTTGCGACTTTTATAAAAGTTTGACTTTTATTAAAAGTTGTTACTTTTATGAAAAGTTATAACTTTTATGAAGAGTTCCGACTTTTATTAAAAGTTGTGTCTTTTATGAAAAGTTGTGACTTTTATGAAGAGTTGCGACTTTTATTAAAAGTTGTGACTTTTATGAAAAGTTGTGACTTTTATGAAGAGTTGCGACTTTTATGAAAAGTTATGACTTTTATGACGAGTTGCGACTTTTGTGGCATGTTGTAACATTCATGAAAGGTTGTGACCTTTCCGAAGAGTTATGACTTTTCCAAAGAGTTGTGACCTTTCTGGTAAGACACAATAATTATTTGTTCACACTACCGTTTGTTGTCTATAAATAGAAGGGTTCCTTCTAATTTTAAAACAACGAAAATTCTAAACTTCTTCTTATTCTTCTGCACAATTAATTATTAGATTCTGAACTTCTTCTTCTTCTTCTGCACAATTAAATATTGTGTACTTAGCTCATGTTGAGTGGCTCACTGACACTATTGTTTTTGTATCATTACACTAGTGAATAAAATCGTTTCATCCTGAGAGGATCTATTTCTTTAAACTTCGGATACTATAGGGGAATGATTTCCTTAAAGAAACATTGTGCATTCAATGAGATCGATTTTTCCTTTATGTTTCATTCTATTGTTACAAATCCTGATATGTTGTTTTTACAGTCATTAATTTATGCTTATGATATTAACTGTTGTTTTTGAGTACTTGTTTTAAACTTTGTTGTTTATGTTTCTGTAAATTTATTGTTATAAGTATTGGTTAGTACAAACTCAATGTGAATCCAACTACTGCAGATTCACAAAAAACTTTTTACAGAATACATTTCTTTACAACATTCTCCAAAGCGCCACCACAAAGAAGGATTCCTTGTTAATTTATTTATTTCAAAAATTAGCCTTCCCTTTCATGAAAAATTGTGGCTGTAATGAAAAATTGTGACTTTTATGAAGAGTTGCGACTTTTATGAAAAGTTGCGACTTTTATTAAAAGTTACGACTTTTATGAAAAGTTATGACTTTTATGAAGAGTTGTTATTTTTATGAAAAGTTGTGACTTTTATGAAGAGTTTCGACTTTTATTAAAAGTTGTGACTTTTATGAAGAATTGCAACTTTTGTGACAGGTTGAACATTTATGAAAGGTTGTGACCTTTTCGAAGAGTTGTGACCTTTCCGATAAGGCACAATAGACATTTGTTCACACTACCCTCTTTTGTCTATAAATAGAGGGGTTCCCTCTCATTTTAAAACAACGAAAATTCTAAACTTCTTCTTATTCTTCTGCCCAATTAAATATTTGATTCTGAACTTCTTCTTCTTCTTCTTTTGCACTATTAAATATTGTGTACTTAGCTCATGTTGAGTGGCTCACTGACACTATTATTTTTGTGTCATTACACTGGTGAATAAAATCGTTTCATCCTGAGATGATCTATTTCTTTAAACTTCGGGTACTAGAGCGGAATGATTTCCTTAGAGAAACATTGTGCATTCAATGAGATCAATTTTTCCTTTCTGTTTCATTCTATTTTTACAGATCCTGATATGTTTTTTTAACAGTCATTAATTTATGCTTATGATATTAATTGTTGTTTTTGAGTACATGTTTTAAACTTTGTTGTTTATGTTTCTGTAAAGTTATTGTTATAAGTATTGGTTAGTACAAACTCTATGTGAATCCAACTATTGCAGATTCACAAAAAACATTTTACAGAATAAATTTCTTTACAACATTCTCCAGAGCGCCACCACAAACAAAGATTCCTCATTAATTTATTTATTTCAAAAATTAGCCTTCCCTTTCATGAAAAATTGTGGCTGTAATGAAAAATTGTGACTTTTATGAAGAGTAGCGACTTTTATGAAGAGTTGCGACTTTTATTAAAAGTTACGATTTTTATGAAAAGTTGTGACTTTTATGAAGAATTGTTATTTTTATGAAAAGTTTTGACTTTTATGAAGAGTTTCGACTTTTATTAAAAGTTGTGACTTTTATGAAGAATTGCAACTTTTGTGACAGGTTGTAACATTAATGAAAGGTTATGACATTTTCGAATAGTTGTGACCTTTCCGATAAGGCACAATAGGCATTTGTTCACACTACCCTTTTTTGTCTATAAATAGAGGGGTTCCCTCTCATTTTAAAACAATGAAAATTCTGAACTTCTTCTTATTCTTCTGCCTAATTAAATATTTGATTCTGAACTTCTTCTTCTTCTTCTTCTTTTGCACTATTAAATATTGTGTACTTAGCTCATGTTGTGTGGCTCACTGACACTATTGTTTTTGTATCATTACATTGGTGAATAAAATCGTTTCATCCTGAGAAGATTTAATTCTTTAAACCTCGGGTACTAGAGGGGAATGATTTCCTTAAGGAAACATTGTGCATTCAATGAGCTCGATTTTTCCATTTTGTTTCATTCTATTGTTACAGATCCTGGAATGTTTTTTATACAGTCATTAATTTATGCTTATGATATTAATTGTTGTTTTTGAGTACATGTTTTAAACTTTGTTGTTTATGTTTCTATAAAGTTATTGTTATAACTATTTGTTAGTATAGACTCTATTTAAATCCAACTACTGCAGATTCACAAATAACTTTTTACAGAATAATTTTCTTTACAACATTCTCCAAAGCGCTACTACAAACAAGGATTCCTTTTAATTTATTTATTTCCAAAATTAGCCCTCCCTTCATGAAAAATTGTGGCTGTTATTAAAAGTTGTGACTTTTATGTAGAGTTGCGACTTTTATGAAATGTTGACTTTTATGAAAAGTTATGATTTTTATGAAGATTTACGACTTTTTTAAAAAGTTGTGACTTTTATGAAGAGTTGCGACTTTTATTAAAAGTTGTGACTTTTATTAAAAGTTATGACTTTTATTAAAAGTTGTGACTTTTATTAAAAGTTGTGACTTTTATTAAAAGTTGTGACTTTTATGAAGAGTTGCGACTTTTGTGACAGGTTGTAACATTTATGAAAGGTTGTGACCTTTTCGAAGAGTTGTGACTTCTTTAAAGAGTTTTGACCTTTCCGATAAGGCACAATAAGCATTTGTTCACACAACCCTTTGTTCTCTATAAATAGAGGGGTTCCCTCTCATTTTAAAACAACGAAAATTCTGAACTTCTTCTTATTCTTCTGCACAATTAAATATTTGATTCTGAACTTCTTCTTCTTCTTCTTCTTCTTTTGCACAATTAAATATTGTGTACTTAGCTCATGTTTAGTAGCTCACTGACACTATTGTTTTTGTATCATTACATTGGTGAATAAAATCGTTTCATCCTGAGAGGATCTATTTCGTTAAACCTCGGGTACTAGAGGGAAATGATTTCCTTAAGGAAACATTGTGCATTCAATGAGCTCGAATTTTCCTTTCTCTTTCATTCTATTTTTACAGATCCTAGTATGTTTTTCTTATAGTCATTAATTTATGCTTATGATATTAATTGTTGTTTTTGATTACATGTTTTAAACTTTGTTGTTGATGTTTCTGTAAAGGTATTGTTATAAGTATTTGTTAGTACAACATCTATGTAAATTCAACTATTGTAGATTCACAAATAACTTTTTAGAGAATACATTTCTTTACAACATTCTCCAAACCGCCACCACAAACAAGAATTCCTTTTTAATGTATTTATTTCCAACATTAACCTTCACTTTCATGAGAAATTGTGGCTTTTATTAAAAGTTGTGACTTTTATGAATAGTTGTGACTTTTATGAAGAGTTGCGACTTTCATAAAAGGTTGACTTTTATTAAAAGTTGTGGATTTTATGAAAAGTTGTAACTTTTATGAAGAGTTCCTACTTTTATTAAAAATTGTGGCTTTTTTGAAAAGTTGTGAGTTTTATTAAAAGTTGTGACTTTTATGAATAGTTGCGACTTTTGTGACAGGTTGTAACATTTATGAAAGGTTGTAACCTTTTCGAAGAGTTGTAACTCCTCCAAAGAGTTGTGACCTTTCCGATACGGCACAATAAACATTTGTTCACACTACCCTTTGTTGTCTATAAATAGAGGGGTTCCCTCTCATTTTAAAATAACGAAAATTCTGAACTTCTTCTTATTCTTCTGCACAATTAAATATTAGATTCTGAACTTCTTCTTTTTCTTCTTCTGCACATTTAAATATTGTGTACTTAGCTCATGTTGAGTGGCTCACTGACACTGTTGTTTTTGTATCATTACATTGGTGAATAAAATCGTTTCATCCTTAGGGGATCTATTTCTTTAAACCTCGGATAGTAGAGGGGAATGATTTCCTTAAGGAAACATTGTGCATTCAATGAGCTCGATTTTTTCTTTATGTTTCATTCTATTGTTACAGATCCTGGTATATTTTTTCTTCAATTATTAATTTATGCTTATGATATTAATTGTTGTTTTTGAGTACATGTTTTAAACTTTGTTGTTTATGTTTCTGTAAACTTGTTGTTATAAGTATTTGTTAGTACAGATTCTATGTAAATCCAACTACTGCAGATTCACAAATAACTTTTTACAGAAGAAGACCAAAAATCTTGAAATTATATTTATCCACATAGAAAGGGAAAAAGACCCAAAACCTTGAAATTATATTTATCCACATAGGAAGAGAAAAAGACCCAAAACCCAACAATAACTCCCCCTACCGACTATGTGGAGGAAACCTCTATCCAGCCGATCATGCAACATTCTTCAAACTTCCCTCTTGGAAAAGCTTTAGTCATCATGTAGGAACCATTATCATTGGTATGGATTTTTTTAAGTTCAAGCAACTTAGAATCCAACACATCTCGAATCAAATGATACCTCACATCAATGTGTTTAGACCAACCATGAAATGTAGAATTTTTACCAAGGTGAATAGTACTTTGATTGTCGCAATAAAGCACATACCTCTCTTGAGCACAACCAACTTCCCTAAAAAATCTCTTCATCCAGATCAACTCTTTGCAAGCTTCAATAGCTGCAATAAGCTCAGCCTCTGTAGTAGATAAAACAACACATTTTTTCAACCGAGATTGCCAAGACACAGCTCCCCCTACAAAATTAACCGAGTAGCCTGAAGTAGACTTTTGAGTATTAGCATCACCATCCATGTATGAATCTGTGTAACAACAAAGAATAGGTTCCCATGTACCAAAACACAAATCAGACTAGAAGTGCCACAAAGATATCTCATAATCCACTTTACAACATTCCAATACTCTCTTCTCGGATTATAAAGAAAACGGCTAAAAATACCAATAACATGAGCAATATCAGGTCTTGTACACACCATTGCATACATCAAACTACCAAGAGCTGAAACATAAGGAACTTTCTTCATATCTTCGTTCTCACAATCACCGGAAGGACAATGTTTTGTATTCAATTTGAAGTGCATAGCTAAAGGTGTATAGACAACCTTAGCTTTGTCCATGTTAAATCTATGGAGTACTACTTTCTGAATGTAATTCTCTTGTGACAACCACAATTTCTTGGCCTCTCAATCATAAACAATCTGCATGCCAAGAATCTACCTTGTTGGTCCCAAGTCTTTCATAGCAAAAGACTTATTCAACTCTTTCTTCAACTTTTTAATCATGTAAGCATTATGACCAACACCAATCATGTCATCAACATAAAGAAAAACGATGATAAAGTCATTACTAGAGAATTTTTGCACAAAAACACAATTTTGTAAAGAAGTCTTCTTGAAGCCCCTGCTGACTCATAAAAGAACCAAACTTCCTGTACCATTGTCTGGGAGCTTGTTTTAGACCATACAAGCTCTTATTCAATTTGCAAACATAATTCTCTTTTTCCTTGACTTCAAAGCCTTTCGGCTGCTCCATATAAATTTCTTCATCTAAGTCACCTTGGAGAAAAACAGTTCTAACATCCATTTGCTCAACCTCTAAGTCTAGACTTGCAGCCAAGCCTAGAACAACACAGATGGATGACATCTTCACAATTGGAGATAATATCTCATCAAAATCAATTCCCCTTTTTTGGTTAAAGCCCTTCACAACTAATCTAGCCTTGTATCGTGGAACTGGGCTACCATCTTCATATTTCACCCTAAAACCCAACCTTTTTTCAAATCTTTTTGATCTTTAGGTAACATAACCAAATAAAAGGTATGATTATCATGTTGAGATTTCATTTTATCTTCCATAGAATCAAACCACCTTTCTTTTTCTTCACTTTCCATGGCCTCATCAGGTTCTCCCCCATCAGTCAATAGTACATACTCATTGGGGGAATAACGAGATGAAGGTATTTTCTCTCTAGTAGATCTTCTGAGAGAACTCTCTGGAGCATCAATAATAGTTGGTTTCTTACCAACCACATCATCTTGCATTGCAACATCAACGACATAGTGGTCATTCTGAATATGATCAACATCTTCAATATCAACTTGGTTTTCATCATTTTGAAGATTTTCATCATGTGCAGTAGTCAAAGGAACTGGATCAACATCAATGATAACGCTCAACTACACTTCATCCATTTCTAAGTGTAGGCGGTCACTAACAAGTATTAACCCAACTAAGAGGGTCGATCCCACGGGGAGTGATACAGTAGATAATTCAATTAAGAAGTAAACTTGTGTCCTAATCATATGTAGAAGTAGAGGTTTTGCAACATTAAAGTAAATAAAAAAGTTTCAACAATTAATATCAAATGGGGGAATTTGGGTAACCAAATTACGAAAGCTAACATGGGTAGTAAACAAATAGAGATTGGATCTTAGGAGATTGATAAGTTGAATGCTAATTTTGCGTAATGGGTGATTACTAGTTACTTATAGATGTTTAATCTCAGTGGGTAGACTAGGTTTTGAGTTCAATAGCCATTTCTCAATCAACTACTGCGTTTCGAGTGAGTTCTTTCGAACCTCAATGAGAAAAACACAACCAAAATCCTTGATTAATCCACTCTTTCAAGCTAAATTTGTAAAGACGCAATAAAACCCACTTTCCCAAGCTAGATTCTTACAATGCAATCAATACAACCATCAATCAATAATTCGACTCTAATACCTATTTCTCAAGCAAGAATACAGAAATAAGCTAGAATTGCATTTGAAACTACAATTCTTCAATTGAAGCATGAACAATTGATTGAACCCACTTCGAAACAGTAATAAAATCAGTAACTAACAACACCCATTAGCTAATTAATGCATTCAACTTTATAATCACACCCCCAAGTAAAGGGATTTTAGCCAAGCCTAGCGAAAAATAAGAAATTGTTACCAATGAAGATTTCCATCTGATTTGCTAACGATCTGCAATTCCAGAATGCTGAAATTTCAGCTAGAAATCTTACAATCTGTAAATCTCTACTAAAATATGTGAATACAGTGTTCTAGAATGTAAAGCTCAAAAACCGAGAAGTAAACAATATGGGAACTCCTTCTCTTCTTTTAAGAATTGCATTTATACGTTCTTAGAATTTCAGCACGGAGTTAACTCGGCGAAGTAAGTCGAGTTCACCAACCAGTTCGGTGATGCGTTGAGTTGTTCCTCTTTTCGCCTTTTTGACTTGGCATTTTCATCAAAACATTATGTAACTTTCGGCGAGCTACATCGTCATCGCCGATCCCTTCAGCGTGTTGTCAAATTATTTGTTTACTCGCTAAGTTGGTTTCTTCCATGGGCTGTTATGCTGGAACTTTAAGCGAGCTAAAGGTATATTGGGTGAGTCGCCGAGTGGATTTGGCGAGTCTCAGCTTTTATACCCTTCAATTTTTTCAGCTTTTTTGCTCCTTTTTGCATCATAATGTCGTCCACACCTTGCTCTTGAGCCTTCATTGCTGCATATAACCATTTTAACATTAGTTATGAGCATAAAATTGGTATTGAGGAAACTAAATCCTTAAATCATAATCCCTAAATGAGTCGAAATCCCGGACTCATCAATCAACTAGGATCTAACTTCTTTAAGTCAACTTTCTCAGCTTTGTCAAGATCTTCAATTATTTGGTCTTCAAAGAACACAACATCACAGATTCTAACATATTTCTTCTCAACTGAATGAAAGAAACTGTAGACACGTAATTTTTGACCGAACTTAAGAAAACTAAAAAATAAAAAATAATAATCTAAGTACCCTGCACAATACCCACCACAACCCCACTATCCCTATACTACACCCCACCATTTTCCCTCTCCACACACACACGTACAGCCCCTCCCTTACATCTATATACATACTACAATACCCCATAAAAACGTATAGGAAAACAGAAGAAGAAAAATTCAGCAACATACTTATCCTCCCACACATACAGCATACGTATTCCTCTTCGTATTACATAGATTTTTCTTTTCCTTTCCACTCAAAAACAAAGGTTGAATTCGAGTTCTATTTTCACGGTTTCAAGTTCATGGCTCCTGATTGTTAGTCTTTTCTTCTCGTGAACTAATTTTCACAAGAGGTAACACTTATTTATATTCTATTTTTGTATGATGTTATGCCATGATTGTGCAAGAATAGATTTCAATATATTAAAGTTGTTTAGATTTCGTATGTGTTTAATCTGTTAATATTCTTTAATGTTATAATATTTAAATATATGTGAACCTGTTATATTCTTAAGTTTAGGATAAAATTTGTATAATATGATAATTATTCATTGTATGCTAAAAAAGGGGGGTATGATATTTACTTATTTTTATTGGGTGTGTGGATGCTATATTCTACTTTTATAAAATAGTTGGGGTTTTGATTAGACACATTTCAAATTTTTTTGTTAATTGTTCTCCTATATGTATGCTTATTAGTTTTTTATATGTGGATTATTATGGATCATTTTCTGGTATAATAATGATTATTAGTAGGTGGTATAATTAACATCAACTCGTATTAATTGTAGTTTGACTTATGTTATTTTGCTGGGGACAATGGTATACTATATTGATTTAATTTGGTTTTGTTTTAATAGTGAATTTGTTCATAAAAAATAATAATCAAAATAGGGTACTAGTGTTTATTGATTTAGTGTTTATTGTATATGTCCAACTCCTTAAGAATAAGGATGTTTCCTACGTAATAAATGTTCATAGTATAGTTTTATTTCATGATTATATAAGACTTGATTCCAATATTATGAAATTGCTCGAAATTTATGTGTGTTTAATTTTGATATTATAATGCTGAAATATAAATGTTTAAATCTTACATATCACTAAACAATGAAGATCTTTAGAATGTTGAAACTATTTATTCTAATATTTAAGAAAATATTTTTAATGTAGTATATTGACAACTATTATAAGAATGACTCATTATGTATGAGATTTTTTTAAATTTTTTTTTGTTAGTTCATGTAACAATAATAATTAAGTTTCATCTCAATTAAGAATGTGGTTCCACATCTTTTTGAGATACTTAAGAAACTCAAGGATGTGGTTACGTACCTTGGACAAATTCAAGGATGCGGTTACACACCTTAGCCAAATTATTTTAATAATTAAACTTTAATTAATTCAAAACAACAGGTGTAAATAGGAATTATTAGGTGTGACATACTCGAGAGGAAAATGCAGTTATGCCTCTAAATGTCAAGACCAAGAATGCGGTTACGCATCTCGGTTCAGACTAATAAAAATTCAACAATAAAAACAAGTAAATCGTGCCCTAGAAATAATATATCCAAAAAATAGTTAAAAGCGACCATGCTAGAACCACGGGACTCGAGGGATGCCTAATACCTTCCCCTCGGTCAACAGAATTCCAATTTCTAGTTCACACATCAAATAAAGAGTCATTTCCTTCTGATTAGGGATTAAATAAAAATGTGACTTGGAGCACCACAACTCAATTCTAAGTGGCGACTCTGAAACAAATAAAATAATCCCTTAATCAATATCACCACTTTAATTGGAAAAACCTTTCCTTCGGTCGAAAAAGTGGTGTGACATCTATGGCGACTCTGTTGGGGACTAACCAGAATTCTAGGTTTGTTATATTGACTTTTACTTGATTTTATTATAATATTTGTTTGGATATATTGTGTATGATGGCTTAATGTGCTACTTGATGCTCATTTATCGGTTTTATATTTGTTGAACAGTACTAAGTTATCTTCTCTTGTGCACCCCTTCTGAGTCTTTGAATACACTTAACACACGTTCACAGGAATGCAATTATGCATCCTACTTTCCCTTGAGATAAAGCTGGAGTGTCTTGACACCCAGTGAAGGATAACACATTTTATGCGGGGTTGGACCAGCAATGAAGTCGGAATAGCGCTGCTACCGATAAGTTGCCCATCTCTGGCTCGAGTTGTCCACTCGGGTAAGCCAGGCTAGATACCTATCTCCTTTAGGTTTGAACCTAGTAAAACTGGAACATAGACATGCTTATCCCTAGAAGACTCCACTTAGTTGCATCATTTGCATTTTGATTTAGTAAGCCTCGAAATAAGAGTTGGGTCCGTCTAGGACAAGTATCCCTCTTTTACTTGAACAATTAGATCATCTTATATGCTACATTAAAATGCATTTATTTTGAAAGTCTCTATAAGTTGACTCATTTTAGTGTGGTTAATGTAATGAAAAATGTTATATTTCAATTTTTAGAAAGAAAAAAAAGAAGAGAAAACATAAAAATATTTTTTCTTTTAGAAGTTATTATACCTTTTAAAAAAAATGAAATGAAAGATTTTTTTCTACTTAACTAAAAAATATATTTAAGTTTCTTTTGTACAATTAATAAAATATTTTGAAATATTTTTCTTTCATAATACTTTGAAAAATATTGCATTTGTCAAGTCAAGTTTTAATTATTATTTTTTAACCATCCAATCTGAACGAACTACGCACACCTGATTCTCAACTCAATGAGATATGTAGGCAACCCTATTTGGGTTCTGTGATCTTTATTTGAAAAAGAAAAAGTTTTATCTCCTTCAAAAAAAAAGCATAGAAGCTTTGATCTTTATTCAATAAATATTTATTTTTATCTACTTACAAAAAATTAACCTTATTTTCGAATTCATCATTCAAAAGAATAGTAAGAAAAAGATTGTTTTTTTAATTTCAGTTTGGTAGGAAATTCAAGATCAAAAATAGACTTTTCTTAATTTTCTTTTAGTAATTCAAAAAGAAACAAGATTTTATCTTAAAGTTCTAAAAAAACAAAAAAGCTTTGTTATTTAGTTTTAGTAAAAATAAAATATGCAAAGATCTTATTCATGTTATCAAGCGTGTTACACAAGCAATCCTAAATAGATTTGATCAATGTCTTATCAAATTATTTTTTCAAAAAAAAGAAGTAAATAAATAAACAAATTATAATAAGGAAATGGATATAGTTGAGCAAATCAATATTAAACATTAGGTTCTTTAAGCTCATTCTATAAATAAAAAGACATGTGCATGCATGATGTGCAACATGTGGTTATAAATGAAAAATGTCTAACCCTAACAAGATTTATTGTCAATACACAGAGTTAACTTAAAGGTGGTTGGTTTATGGTTAAGCTGGTATCCCATCCCTACAATAAAAGATCAAAAGGGAAAAAGAAAATGACCCAGAAAGATGGAAATGAGTCGGACAATGATGAGGTCTGAAATTAGGTGGCTTCACAAGAAAAAGTGTCAACTATATAGGTAAGGGTATTAAGATAGCAAATGGCATAGATGTACGAAGCTTGGATGAGTGGACAAGCTCCACCATCTTCAATCCGTGACTATCTAAATACAAATATGCCACCCCCTATCCAAGTGTCGACAAATGATCCAATTTATCCACCTGGATTCGGCCCCTATGCTAACATATCCAACGTCGTTGGAACTTCTACTGTGCACCCTTTGAGTACACCTATGATGAGTAATAGCATTCCACAACCAACAATGGTGCCCAAATCCAACAATGATCATTCATCCCAAGTTCTTCATGGCTACACCCCTGAAGAGGCTCTTAAAATTTCAGGCTCTTACCCTCACACTCATCAGTATAATTCTCATGTTGGCGCTGAAAAAGCAGTTAAGAACGAGGAACATGAAGACATGGCTAGAAAATCAAGAGTTTGGAACAGAGTGTAAGAAATATGCACGGATTGGGAGGTCACAAAAGTGTCTCATTCAATGATTTATGCATGTTTCCCCACGTTCATCTACCCATCGGTTTTAAAACTCCAAAGTTTGAGAAATATGATGGACATGGAGATCCTGTAGCTCATTTAAAGATATATCGTAATCAATTGAGAGGGGCTGGAAGCAAAGAAGAATTGCTCATGACTTATTTTGGGGAAAGATTGATGGGAATTGCCTCAGAATGGTTCATAGATCAAGATACTTCTAACTGGCATACATGAGATGATTTGGCTCGATGTTTTGTTCAATAATTTCAATATAACATTGACATAGTCCCAGATCATACTTCACTTGCCAACATGAGAAGAAAGACTACCGAAAATTTTCGTGAATATGCTATTAGGTGGAAGGAGCAAGCTGCTAGGGTTAAGCCGCCAATGAAAGAGTCTGAAATGATTGATGTTTTTCTCCAAGTGCAAGAACCATACTATTTTCATTATTTACTTTCTGTTGTTGGAAAAGCATTCGCTGAAGTTATTAAGATTGGTGAAATGGTGGAAAATGGCATCAAGTTTAGAAAGATTGTAAGTCAAGCTGCCTTGAAAGCCACAACACAAGTGATTAAAAATGGATAAGGAAATCTTGGGGCAAAGAAAATGAAAGAGGATGTAGCAAATGTTGTGTCAGACACACAAAAGGGTCCAAGGGGTCCAGTTTATCAATATGCACCACCTCAATTCCATCACTATCTCCCCATGCAAGATGCACAATACTCTATTGTCCCACCTCAATATGCAGTCTATGGTGCACAACCATATGCATATCCACCAAACTATCCTCAATGGAGAGTACCAACAAATCAAAATGTTCGTCCTTCTTCTCAAATTTTTCGAGCACCTTATAATCCCCGTCCAATACAAGGATTTGAGGGAGGTCAAATACCAATGAACAATTTCACACCAATTGGAGAGTCTTACACAAGTGTATTTGAGAAATTGAAACGTTTGAATAAGATAAAGCTAATTCCTCAAAATTATGTGGATCCACATGCAAAAGGTTTCAACCTACAATACGGTGTGCATACCATTATGATGCTCCAGGGAACAATACTGAAGAATGTCGAAATTTAAGAAGAAAGAAGGAAGAGATGATTCAAACAAAGATGATTGTGGTTCAAAATGATGACTCCCCAAATGTTACTAAGAATCCTCTACCGTCGCATAATGATGTACTCTTCATTGAGATGATATGTGATGACAAAGAATATGACAATTCTCTCAATTCTTAGGAAAAGACAATTGAAATTGTTGGAGCTTTCATGAAGGCTAGCGTGCAAAGTAGTGGCTGAGAAGTCAAGAGTGGTGATTGGGATACACTCTTCTTTTATCTCAAAAAGAGTGTATGGATAGTTTATTTTTTCATCATTTCTGCTATACAATTCTTGTTTATTTTACTATAGTAAGTCAGACCTTTCTATCATTTCTCTTATGTGTTTGTTTGTTGAGTCTTGTCGTGTTTGGGTTATTACAGAGTTGTAATCGAAAATTTAGTTTGTTGTCTTGTCATCAAGTCTTTTTATTTTAATATATCTTTATTATGTGTCAAAGTGACCCGTCCTATTTGACTTTCCACATATACATCTATTTTCAATTCAATTTTGTGACATGATATGCAAGAGGATTTGGTAAGATCTTAAGATTATATCTAGCCATGGTACACCATAGAAGTCAAAGAGGAAATCATTCGAGGAAATGAATAAAGGACTTAAACACCTTGATACGACCTTTAGTATCAGAAATGGATAAAATAATAAATTTCATTTAAATTGACGTATGTCATTTGTCAAGAAGGTGTTACTCAAATGGAGATTTCAAGCTGACAAATATGGAACAAATATGATAAACATATCCATCAAGGCGTACGTTGCAAAGAGATAATATATGATTTTCACATCTTAAAAGGCATTCTTGTATTTGACATTTTTAATAATTGATATGACGAAGGCATTTCATTCTACTATCCGATCATCGTATAATCTTTGTTGTCCCTTTTGAGCCTTAATTTTATTTTCTTTCATATCCCTATTTTAGAATCAAAATACAGTCAAAAAAGAAAAAGAAAAAGAGTCACAAGTTAAAAAAAAAAAGAAAAAAGAAAAAAGAGTGAGAACTTCAAAAAAAGAAAAAAAGAAAAAAAATAGAAGTCACAAAAAAGAGTCAAGGATAAAAAGTGAAAAAAGAAGGTTGAAAGAATCAATAACAACAAAAGAACAAACTTCCTGAACTACGTTCGACCTGATTTTTGCTTTGACAGGATACGTAGGCAGCCTTATTCTAAGGTTCGGTCAACCCAAGAAAATATCTTTAAGAACCTCATCACAAAAACTGGAGCAAAAATAATAATAATAATAATTATTATTATTATTTTATTTTGTTTATTTGTTTATTTTTGCAAAATAGAGTCGATTCCAAAAGTCGTAAGTCTTAACCGTCTTATAAATATTATATTTTAGATTTCACCCTTTCTTTGTAACCCTATCCAAAAGCATTGTTACAATCCAAATAAAGACCTTTTGATCAATTTTTAACAATGACAAGTCAAGCAAGCTTTCAGTGTTGATTATCATATAAGGAAAAATGTCATGTCCCTCGCATAAGGAGCGAAAAATGAGGGAATTTTATCGACGAAAATCCTCGAAAGCACTATAAGGCATCATTTGTGTTGAGAGAAAGTGAAAAATGAGAGAGTCTTATTGGTGAAAACCCTTAGGGCACTATAAGACGATGGTGAGTGAGAGACATACAAAATGAGAGAGGTTATTGGTGAAAAACCTTTCGAGGCACCACAAGTCGAATGTGTGGTATGAATCTAGTGCAAAAGTTGGATTATAAAAGTCTAACTTCAGAAGGTTGAAAGTTTGATAAAGATAAAGTTTAGATTGATTGGATAAATCAAGCAATTTAATCTCACATGCATATCATGATCATTAGAATTGATCATCACTCTCAAAGGAGTCTCTTTTTATTTTCATTTTTTTTCTCTAAAGGGTCAATTTTTATTTTTACTTTCCTTCTTCTTATTTTGTATCGCTCAATTCAGTTTCATTTTTTCCCTTGGGTTAGTCTTCATTAAAGCAAACAGAAAATGATATCAAAATTGCTACCATCTTTTCAATTGCACAAAGCAAAGTTTGGTCAGCACCTCAAATGTAACATGATTCAAGAAATATTGATATGCGTAGTAACTTGCCAATAATTGACAAATTTTTAGAATTTATATGAATACAAGATTCAATGATTGTTGGAGGGTGGAAACAATATAACAAGTATGAAGTTGGAAGTTCTGAACAGCTAGAGATGTTTTCAAGATTATCAAGGTGAGCTGACTAGCAAACGAAAGCAATCTATCTCAAAGCTAAAATTAGCTTCAAACATGGCAACAATAAGAGAAACTATTCTCAAAGCCAATGCCACAAATCGACCGCCATTAAAAATAAAAAATAAAAAATTGAAGACTCAAATTTTGAACATTATTGCAAAAATAAAATAAAAAATACATGCATTTTTTTTCTCCTAGGATAAACATTTCCTAGTCTGAGACATTTATTTCTCATTTTCTCGTAGGATAAACACTTCCTTGTCGGAGACCGTTATTAGTATTATTATTTTATTTATTTATTTATTTTCTATATCCTAGAATAAACATTTCTAGTTTGAGGCAGTTATTTTTCATTTTTTCTTTTAGGATAAACATTTTCTAATCTAAAAAATTAAGAAAATACTAGTTTAAAAAAAAAAAATGTTATGGTATTTGTATTTGATGATTTAGTTTAGTAGGACCCTCCTCATAATGGGACTAACATGACCCTCCTAAACAATGAGATTTAGTGTAACAAGACCCCCCTAAACAATGAGAATTAGTGTAGCAGGACCCTCCTAAACAATGAGAATTAGAGTAACAGGACCCTCCTAAACAATGAGATTTAGTATAGCAGGACCCTCCTAAACAATGGGAATTAGTATAGGTAGGACCCTCCTAAACAATGAGAATTAGAGTAGCAGGACCCTCCTAAATGATGGGACTAGCAGGACCCTCCTAAACAATGAGAATTAGCGTAGCAGGACCCTCCTAAACAATGGGAATTAGCGTAGCAGGACCCTCATAGAAAATGAGAATTAGCCAAGCAGGACCCTCTTAAACAATGGGAATTAGCGTAACAGGACCCTCCTAAACGATGGAAATTAGAGTAGCAGGACCCTCCTAAACAATGAGATTTAGTGTAGCAGGACCCTCCTAAACAATTGGAATTAGAGTAGCAGAACCCTCCTAAACAATGGGAATTGGAGTAGCAGGACCCTCCTAAATAATGAGAATTGGTGTAGCAGGACCCTCCTAAACAATGAGAATTAGTGTAGCAGGACCCTCATAAACAATGAGAATTAGTGTAGCAGGACCCTCCTAAATAATGGGAATTAGAGTAGCAGGACCCTCTTAAGTAATGAGAATTAAAGTAGCAGGACCCTCCTAAACAATGGAATTTCGTGTAGCAGGACCCTCCTAAACAATGAGAATTAGTATAGCAGGACCCTCCTAAACAATGAGAATTACAGTAGCAGAACCCTCCTAAACAATGGAAATTAGACTAGCAGGACCCTTCTAAACAATGAAAATCAGTGTAGCAGGACCCTCCTAAACAATGGGAATCAGACTAACAGGACCCTCCTAAACAATGAGAATTAAAGTAGCAGGACCCTTCTAAACAATGGGAATTAGTGTGTAGGGCCATCCTAAACAATGAGAATTAGTGTAGCAAGACCCTCCTAAACAATGGGAATAAGTAGCAGGACCGTCCTAAACAATTGGAATTAGTGTAGCAGGACCCTCATAAAAAAAGGGAATTATAGTAGCAGGACCCTCCTAAACAATGGGAATTTGCGTAGCAGGACCCTCATAAGCAATGAGATTTAGATTAGCAGGACCCTCCCGGACAATGGGATTAATAGGACTCTCTGACATAATGATATTTGATTACTTTCTCCTAGGATAAACATTTGCTAGTTTGAATTTATTTATTTTTATTTTATTTTTTAATTTACATTCGCTAATAACTCACAAAATTTTCTAGTGAAAACTGGGGCAAAATTTTTGTTTATTTCTTTTGTTTGTGATGGTTTTAGGTTTCTTCAAGAGAAACATGGATTTGAAATTCAAGAACAAAGTTTCAATTCTTTTAAGAACGATCAATCCCATGATAGCCAGAATCAACTTCTTCAATGCATCTAGCAGCCTCACTTCTTGACATCTATTTCTATTCAGCTTCTAATCAAGAAAACATGCAGTCATTCAAGAACATATTCAAATTGTCATTTTGAAGAGTACCCAAAACTCACCCTAAGTGGCAAGTTAAGCATCGAATCCATTCAAGATCAAGATACTCACCAAAGTCAAGGTGATATCACAAATTCAAGACTTAACTGAAGACTCAAGAAAAGCTGCGTAGATAGGAGCTTATACTTTTATTTTCCTTTTGACTATTAGCTTTCATTTTTTTAATGTAAGGATAAGAGCCGCGACCTGGAGCCTCGACGGAACCTCACTTAACTTCCAACTCATCACCTCATCTCCTTGAACTACATGTGACATGATTCTCTTATAACCCGAGATATGTAGAATGTCCAAAACCAAGACTCGGTCGCACATATTTTTTCTTTCAAATAAGAGTCCGGTCAAAATTTGTCGCATTGTCTACTTCTTTGTCTGAAAACTCTTCGTGTTTCCAGTCAAAGAGGGGAAAACTGTAGACACGTAATTTTTGACCGAACTTATGTTTAACACCATTTTTAGAGCTCATATATTTTATAAAAATCTAAATTAAATATTTTGAATTTTACCTTATTTTATTAAGTTTATTTTAAAAGATTTGAAAACTACAAAAAAATAGAGTCACACTTTAACGTAGGTTTTATTTTCAATTTTTTAAAAATAAATGAAAGATTACAAAAAATATATATTATTTTAAAATTAAGTATTTATAAATAAGCTAGTATTTTTTAATTATATTTTTTTTACTAGCTATTTGACTTTTTCTTAGATTTTTATTAATTTAAAATAATTAGTTTATATTTTATTTTAATTTATTATTTATATGTATAGTTAATTATTATTCCCTTCTTTTAAAAAATAAGAAAACTAAAAGAATAAAAATAATAATCTAAGTAACCTGCACAATACCCACCACAACCCCACTATCCTTATACTACACGCCGCCATTTTCCCACTCCACACACACACGTACAACCCCTCCCTTACATCTACATACATACTACAATGCCCACACATACCGATACAGATACAACACATCACACATAAAAACGTATAGGAAAACAGAAGAAGAAAAATTCAGCAACATACTTATCCTCCCACACATACAACATACATATTCCTCTTCGTATTACATATATTTTTCTTTTCCTTTCCACTCAAAAATAAAGGTTGAATTCGAGGTTTATTTTCGCGGTTTCAAGTTTGTGGCTCCTGATTGTTAGTCTTTTCTGCTCGTGAACTAATTTTCACAAGAGGTAACACTTATTTATATTTTATTTTTGTATGATGTTATGCCATGATTGTGCAAGAATTGATTTCAATATATTAAAGTTGTTCAGATTTCGTATGTGTTTAATTTGTTAACATTCTTTAATGTTATAATATTTAAATATATGTGAACCTGTTATATCCTTAAGTTTAGAATAATATTTGTATAATATGATAATTATTCATTGTATGCTAAAAAAGGGGTATGATATTCACTTATTTTTATTGGGCGTGTGGATGTTGTATTCTACTTTTATAAAATAGTTGAGGTTTTGATAAGATACACTTCAAATTTTTGTGTTAATTGTTCTCCTGTACGTATGCTTATTAGTTTTATATATGTGGATTATTATGGATCATTTTCTGGTATAATAATGATTATTAGTAGGTGGTGTAATTGACATCAACTCGTATTAATTGTAGTTTGACTTATGTTATTTCGCTGGGCACAATGATATACTATATTGATTTAATTTGGTTTTGTTTTAATAGTGAATTTGTTCATAAAAAATAATAATCTAAATAGGGTACTAGTGTTTATTGACTTAGTGTTTATTGTATCTGTCCAACTCCTTAAGAATAAGGATGTTTCCTACGTAATAAATGTTCATAATATAGTTTTATTTCATGATTATATAAGACTTGATTCCAATATTATGAAATTGCTCGAAATTTATGTGTGTTTAAGTTTGATATTATAATGTTGAAATATAATTGTTTAAATCTTACATATCACTAAACAATGAAGATCTTTAGAATGTTGAAACTATTTATTCTAATATTTAAGGAAATATTTTTAATGTAGTATATTGACAACTATTATAAGAATAACTCATTATGTATTAGAAAATATTTTTTCTAAATTTTTGTTAGTTCATGTAACAATAATATTTAAATTTCATCTCAATTAAGAATGCTGTTCCACATATTTTTGAGATACTTAAGAAACTCAAGGATGCGGTTACGCACCTTGGCCAAATTCAAGGATGCAGTTACGCACCTTGGCCAAATTCAAGGATGCGGTTACACACCTTAGCCAAATTATTTTAATAATTAAACTTTCATTAATTCAAATCAAGAGGTGTAAATAGGAATTATTAGGTGTGAGGTACTCGAGAGGAAAAGGTAGTTATGCCTCTAAATGTCAAGACCAAGAATGCGGTTACGCATCTAGGTTCAGACTAATAAAAATTCAACAATAAAAATAAGTAAATCATGGCCTACAAAAAATAAATCCAAAAAATAGTTAGAATAAGTAAAAGTTAATAAAAGCGGTCGTGCTAGAACCATGGGACTTGAGGGATGCGTAATACCTTCCCCTCGGTCAACAAAATTCCTTACCCGAATTTCCAGTTCCCAGACCAAATAAAGAGTCATTTCCTTCTGATTAGGGATTTAATAAAAAGGTGACTTGGAAACCACAACTCAATTCCAACTGGCGACTCTGAAACAAATAAAATGATCCCTTAATCAATACTGTCACGTTAATTGGAAAAACCCTTCCTCTGGTCGGAAAAGGGGTGTGACAGAAACGATAGCCAAATTCATCTTGACCATAACCAACAAAGATACATTGCATAATTTTAACATCCAACTTTGACCTGTCATCCTTAGGAACATGCACAAAGGCTTTACACACAAAAACTTTAAGATGATCTTGAAACATTCTTTCCAGATCAAGCTCTATCAGGGATATCACCATTCAAAGCAACAGTAGGAGTTAAATTAATAATATAGCCAGCAGTATTGAGTGCTTCTGCCCAAAAGGAATCTGGCACCTGATGAGTCGGGAACTTTGACTCATCATTGGCTTGTTACGTAATGAATTAGTATCCTCAATGCATATTTTGAGTTCATAACTAATGTTAAATTGTTTATGTGCAGCAATGAAGGCATAAGAACAAGGCAAGGACACTAGAATGTGAAAAGAAGCAAAAAAGTTGGAAAAACTAAAGAAAAAGAAGGCTGGACCTCGCAAAAGCCACTCGATGACTCGGCGAGTGAACCTCCAGGTCACCAAAAATTCCAACGAGTTGTCTCATGAACTAAGCCAACTCGGCAACGGAAAATGCACATCGGCAATGCACTGAATAGAACGGTGAGCTCGACCCAGCTCGCCTAATTGAACAGAACAACTAGATGCATGCGTAAAGCCAAAAGGCGAAAACGCGTAGTAATTGGTGAATCACCAATTTGTTCAGCGATCTCGACTAATTTTTCCATTTAGAATGTGTACTAAAATTTTGGGGAGTTATTGGAAACGTATAAATTGATTTTTGAAAAGAGAAAAAAAGGGTTACACTGTTCTTACGGATTTTGGACATACTTTGACAATATTGAACATTCTTGGAGAGGGTTTTGAGTCATAATTTTTGCATTGAGCATTGGGGATTTTGATCATTCGAATGGAACATCATTTTGGTAACTATTTCTTGCTTTTCGTTATGTATTGCTAATCCCCCTTTCCTTAGGGGGTGTGACTATGTAATCAAATGCATAAATTAGCTTATGTGTATTTTTGATTACTAGATTTAATGTTGTTTTGAAATGAGTTCAGTTGTTTTTTCGTGTTTTCACTTATAAACTGAAGTTACAAGTTCAGTTATAGAATTAGCTCTCGATGCTTGCTTGTGAAAGTTTGGTAGAGTAGAATAAATGATTGATAATTGTAATGACTTGTGTCTTTACAACCGAGCTTCATAAAGTGGGTTAAGTTAAAGAATTTGGCTGTTTTGTGTTAAGCTTGTTGAGGTTCGAAGGAACTCACTTGAAGCATAATAGTTGATTGATAAATGACTATTATAAGTAAAATCCATCCTACCCATTGAGATTCAATGACTTCTAGTAATTACTAATTACCCATTAAGGGAAATTAGTATTTGATTGCTCACACACTCCTAAGGTCCTTTTTATACTTGGTCAAACTCGGAACTTTTTGTTTCGTTAACAATTGGATACTAAACTCTCTTGATATTGATCATTGAAACCTATTGATTTAAATTATATTACGTGTTATTTACTTCCGTTCTACAAGAAATTAGAGCACTTCTATACTTTGTACTTGAATTCTTTTCTATATCACTCCTTGTGGGATTGAGCCCAACTCATCATTTGGTTTATACTTGCTAGCAACCGCCTACACTTTAAATTATAAGAGATGTAGTTGAGCGTTATCAAAAATTGCACCGCTGCGGGGGAGTGGTGTTTAGAATTCTTTTATTGAAGTGATTCTGTGAACTAGTTTGGTTGTAGTAGAATTTTCTTCTTAGTGTTTTTGTTGTTTTCTCTCTATAGGTGAAGAAATGAGTGTGAATGGAAGCAACACTGCTAGACAACTTGGAAATAATGATGACATCGGAAATTTACACAATGTCAATGCGGATCAAATGGCAAGTGCTGGTGCTATTTGTTTGCCCCCAACTGTGGGCAACACTATTTTTCATGTGACTGGAACTATTCTTCAGCTGCTCCAAATGAAAGGTTTCTTTGGGTTACTTGCTCATGAAGATCCTCATGACCACATTCAGAATTTTGTGATTGTGTGTGGATCGTTCTCTTTCAAGAATATCTCTCAAGAGTCAATCCGACTCCGTTTGTTTCCCTTCTCTCTAGTGGGGAAAGCAATGAAGTGGTTGGTTGAGCTACCTAGAGACTCTATTACCTCTTGGGAGGAATTCACAGATGGGTTTTATGAAAGATTTTTTCCTCCCTCAAAGATGGAGAAGTTGAGGAATAACATTCAAAACTTCAAGCGGATTGATGGTGAACCTATTCATGAAATGTGGTTGAGGTTTTAAAAAATACTTCTCAAATGTCTACTCATGTATTGTCGGATAATGTGCTCTTGCAATATTTCTATCAAAATCATACCTTCAATAAAGGTGTCGTCGATCAACTTATTTAGGGTGGAATTATTAGACAACCATTTATCGTGGTGTCGGCTTTTCTTGATGAGATGACCAAGATTACCTGCGTGTGGCATACAAGGGAGGATCAAGTGTCTCCTCTAAGTGTTGGGTTGATGAAAGAAAAAATGGAAAAGAACCAAGAGCAACATGAAAATATGGCCAAGATGATTACCCAATAAGACTTGTTAATGAAACATGTCATGTGAGGTGATCATAAGGCCGTGAATGCAGTTGGTGCTTGTAGTGGAATTAGCCTGGATGATGCACGATTTGAACTTGTGTATAATGAAAAGGTACAATTCTTGTTAAACCAAATGGGGGTTCTCGTCCGAGCTATCAAAGGTTAGGGGGGAATCAAGGTTGGACTAAAGACCGTGATGGTGGTTGGAGTGATAGGGAACGAGATTGGTGTGATAAAGATCGTTATGTGCCTCCTCACGACCTTCCAAAACCCAAGGAACTAAATGCCGATCCTGAAAGCTCTCAGAAGGAAGATATGCTTGACCACATCCTAAACAAGGTGGAAGGATCGGACAAAGTACTCAAAGAGATGAAGGTTGATTTCTCGGATTTGAATCAAACGGTTACCTCTCATTCGGTGTCTATAAAACAACTTGAGACCCAAATGGGCCGAGTTATGGCTCACTTGAATCCGAGGCCAAAAGGGGATCTTCCTAGTGATACCATGGAACACCCGAAGAATGAAAATGCACAATGCATGGCCATCATGACCTAGAGTGGGAAAGTTGTAGAAAGTAATGCAAGTTCAAGCAAAGGGAAAGCTATTGTTTCTGAGAATGATGCACTTGCCGAAGAGTTGAACAAGGAAGCCTCCAATGAGTTTGATGATGAACCGAAAACTGTTAACTCCGGTGATGCTAAAAAGTCAAATTTGGGGGTCATACCTCCCTCGGTACCTACAAAGTTTCTGCCCAAAATTAATCCACCATTTCCTCAAAGATTGAAGAAGAGGGTGAAGATGCAAAGTTCCAACAATTTCTTTCCATCTTCAAAACTCTTTCCCTTAATCTTCCTTTGGTGGAGGCGTTGTTAGAAATTCCCGATTATTCAAAGTCTATGAAAGAATTGGTCACAAAAAAAGAGAAGTATGGAATTCGAGACAATTGAGTTATCCCATAGTTATAGTGCCATTATGTCGAACAACGTGGTTCTCAAGAAGGATCACCCGAGGACATTTACTATCTCTTGCACTATCGGGATATTTCAATTCGATAAATCATTATGTGATTTGGGGGCTAGTATAAACTTGATGCCCTATGCCATTTTAAAGAAACTTGGGCTACGTGAGCCTAAGCCTACAACTATGCATCTTCTCATGGCCGACCATTCTATCAAATGCCCTATTGGTATTCATATGACGTTTTGGTGAAGGAAGACAAATATATATTTCTGGCTGATTTTGTGATCTTCGATTGCGAGATTGATGCTGAGGCCCCTATTATTCTTTGTAGGCCATTTCTTGACACTTGAAAGCCCTAGTTGATGTGGAAAGTGGTGAGCTAAAATTCGGGTAAATGTTGCGGAAGTTACATTCAATATTTGTAAATCAATGAAGAAATCAAGTGACCTCCATGTGATATCAGTCATTGACGTGATTGATGAAGCGGTTGCTAGTATGAGTGAAGTCTCTTGTGTTGGTGAACCTTTGGTTGCCGTCCTCTTGAACTATGATGGGGAGGAAATTCAAGATTATCATAAGATAGGGAATGCTCTATCAGGTTTAGGTTCTTATTCTAAGAGTCCTTTGAAACTTGATATCGATTTGCAAAATAAGGAAGGTCCTCCCGCAAAGCCATCTATTGAGGAAGCAATAAAGTTAGAATTGAAGGTACTTTCACCTCACATTCGTTATGTGTTCATGGGAGCCAGTAATACTTTGCCGGTGATTATTGCGGCGGATTTGCTTGAATTGAAAGTGCAAGCGCTTATTAGTGTGTTGAAAAGGTTTATACATCTATTGGGTGGACGATTGCCGACATTATGGGAATCCCTCCTGGTATTTGTACTAACTAGATTCAAGTTTTGGCTAGTGATTGTAAGACAAGTATTGAACATCAAAGGAGGTTGAACCATCCAATGTAAGAAGTGGTCAAGAAAGAGATTATTAAGTGGCTCAATGTGGGAGTTGTATACCCTATTGCAGATAGCAAGTGGGCTAGTCCCATTCAATGCATTCCAAAGAAAGGTGGTATGACTGTGGTCCCTAATGAAAAAAGGGAGCTTATGCCAATATGACTAGTTACATGTTGGCGTATATGTATGGATATCAGAAGTTGAATGTGTGGATCAAGAAGGATCATTTCCCGATGCCCTTCATAGATCAAATGCTTGATAGACTTGCTGGTCGTGGATGGTATTGCTTCCTAGATGGTTATTCCGGTTATAATCAAATCTCCATTGCACGGGAAGATCAAGAAAAGACAACATTCACATATCATTGTGGGACGTTTTCTTTCAAAAGAATGCCCTTTTTATTGTGTAATGCACCGGTGATGTTTCAACGATGTATTATTTTGTCGATATGGTAGAGGATTCGATGGAGGTTTTCATGGATGATTTTTCGGTTGTGGGAGATACATTTGAAGCATACCTTGAATACCTTGGTAGAGTCTTGCAAAGATATGTCGAAACAAGCCTTTTTCTTAAGTGGGAAAAATGTCATTTCATGGTCAAGGAAGGTATTGTATTCGGGAACAAAATTTCAGGGGAAGACAAACAAGTTTATCAAGCTAAAGTTGAAGTTATTGCCAAATTGCCTCCTCCTATCTCGGTTAAAGGTGTTAAAAGTTTCTTGGGTCATGATGGTTTCTACTAAAGGTTCATAAAAGATTTCTTTAAGATGGCTCACCCTCTTTGCAAGCTACTTGGAAAGGAAAGCGTCTTCAAATTTGATGAAGCTTGTGTCAAGGTGTTTTTTTGTTTAAAAGATAAGCTTGTTTGGGCTCCTATTTATTGTTGATCCGGAGTGGGGCATTCCATTTGAATGTGTTATGCGAGCGGTGTGGCTTTGGGGGCTGTGCTTGGCCAATGCAAGGGAAATTTGTTTCAGCTGGTCTACTATGCAAGCATGACTTTGAATGTAGCTCAGAAGAACTACACTATCACTAAGCAAGAGTTGTTAGCTGTGGTGTATGCTTTTGAAAAAATTATAGCTTATCTTTTGGGGACCAAGGTGGTAGTACACACCGACCATGGTGCTATACATTACTTGATGGCTAAGAAAGATGCAAAATCAAGATTGATCTGATGGGTATTATTGTTGCAAGAGCTTGACTTTGATCAAAGATCGAAAGGGGTGTGAGAACCAAGTTGCATACCACTTGTTAAGGATTGAACCAAATATGGTTGTTTCCGGTGAAAAATATATTGAGGAAGCCTTTCCTGATGACCAAGTGATGATTGTTTCAAATGGTACTCCGTCTTGGTCTGTTGATTTTGCAAATTACGTGGTGTGTGGGATTCTTCACGATGGGTTGAATTTTTACCAACAAAAGAGTTTATTTTTTACATGTTTAAGAAGTACTTTTGGGATGAACCTTACCTTTTTTGGCATGATTAGGATACATGTTCCAGAAGTTGAGGTAGATGATATTCTTGACGCTTGTCAGGTATCACCGGTTGGTGGGCACCATAGTGAAGTGCGTACAACTGCTAAGGTACTCCAAAATGGTTATTATTGGCCAACGTTATATCAAGATGCGAACCCCCTTGTTAAGAAGTGTGTGCAATGCCAAAAGCAAGGGGGAGTTTCACGAAGGCATGAATTACCTCTCACTCCTATTCCAGAGGTAGAGTTGTTTGATGTTTGGGGAATTGATTTCATGGCACCGTTTATGAGTTCTTATGGAAACAAATACATCTTGGTAGCCGTTGATTCTGTCTCTAAATGGGTAAAGGTGGTGGGCTTTCCTAACAATGAAGTAAGAAGTGTGGTTCGATTCCTCAAGAGGTACGTTTTTGTAACACTCCGGAAAATGGTAGGATAAACTAGAGCATAAACGTAAAGTTAAAAATTATAAAATGACTCCGTGTGGATTAGAAGACCTTCTAGAGTTGAAAGAGGGATTATGTGAGTCAATGCCAAGGGGCAAGTGCCAAGGCAAAGGGGCCAACCCAAGGCCAAAGGAAAAGGCTTCCCCTAGCTAGGAGCACACTGCCCCACCTTCACGAGTGCGACCATAGAACGTGGTCCACTCCACCGCTCGTGAAGGGGATCGTGAAGCTTCCTTGGCCATGGAAAAGTGGACACCCTTTGGCCTAGCTACTGCCTCAACTTCACGGAAGGGACCACGGCTCGTGGTCTTGACCACGACTCGTGGAGCCCTTTGTGAAGATTCCTTAGGCATTGAAGCTAAGGGCACAAAGTGGCAAGCTCACTGCCTCAAGGACCACGAGAGGGACCACGGCTCGTGGAGCCCATCGTGGTAATGCCTTGGGCTTGTGATCCTAAGGAATCATATTCCTAGCCACTGCCTTACCTTCACGGGTAGGACCACGAGTCGTGGTCCTCACCACGACTCGTAAAGGTGGCTCGTGACACCTGGGCGTGGTCATTAAGTGAGGGTTAGTTTAGTCTTTTCCTATTTTAATCCAATTAAAGTGAGGTCATTTTGGGTATTTTTAGGAGTAATATATAAGTCATTTTAAGTCCAAATTCACCCAAAACAATTCATTATACTCAAATACCCAAATCAAATAAAAAAGTTCCCTCATCTCTCAATATTTCTCTGTCTAAACTCAAAGAAGAAGAAGGCAGCCATTGGAGCTAGGGTTTGTGGATTTCATAGGTTCTTCCTCAAATTTCTTGGGGATTTCTAATCAAGGTATGGATTCTTTTCATCTATGGGTAGTCTCCACCATAGAGTCCCCTCAAAAGTTGGTTTTCAAGATTTCAATTTCCCCAATTCTAGGGATTTCAATCTATGACATGGGTCTCTTTCCAAAACGTTTTCAATTGTTTATTTGTAGTTGATTATGGTTTGTTATGATGAATTATGGTTCAATTAATGGAGTATTGACGTTTTATGATGAAAATTCCCCATAGACCCATGTTTCCCCCATATAGATATATCATGAATTGATGATGCGGGTTGGTTGCTATTATAAGTATGTAAATTGAATATGTTTATGTTAATTAAGCTATTGAATCATGAATTTCCTCCTATATTGTGTATTAATTGTATATGGTTGGGTTGATTGTGATTCAAGACCCTTGAAGGGCAAAGTATGAGGGTTTGTACATCTTTATGAGAATTTATGAATCAGCTTATGATTCATTTAGAAAGTGAAGATCTTATGATTATTGTGTAATTGTGGTATGGTTGTAATATTGTTTTCCCCCTACCCTTACACATGACTATGTATGATATGTTTATGACTATGTTAGTATTGTTGTGTTGAATGAAAGGCTATTCTCAAAACATACTATAGATATGATGTGAAAGGTTTACTCATGTACTGATGATTCTAAGGTTGAAATGACATTCTCACCTAATGAATCTATGAGCTATTATGATACCATGTGGACTTGAGTGCCTAGTGCATTCTTTCATGAACATGAATTTAAGTAAAGACTTAATATGACTTTAAAGGGAATTATGTTTAGCACCGAGTGGATATGAAAATGAGATGGAAGCTTTTACGTTAGAAAGTCTGGCTTCCCAATACAAATACAAGTCATGAGATGGAAACCTTTTACGTTAGAAAGTCCGGGTTTGTAGCAGCAATCTCCTTATCCCATAACTATGTGCCTACATAAGTCTTTAGCTAGTGGATCCACCTAAATGATATACATGTTAGTTCTACCTTAGGCAAGTAGAACACCTCTTTTCGGTGTGGGGTCATGACATCGGATTCCATGTAGCTCACATGGTCTATGTCGGTTAAGGCTAAATTTCCCTATATGATAAGAATATGAACAAGAACAAGAATATGAATATGAGCATGAACATTAACTATACTTATGACTTCTTATTGAGTTTTACTTGGTGTGAGTGGGGGTATGGGACTTCACTTGTACATTGCACAAGTAGACTTATAAAAGGATTGTGAGGTGGGTTCTCTTATGCTTTGAGGACTCATGGATTATATATGCATGATATGTATGATTGTTAAGATTGACCTTACTTGCTACAAGTATGAACATGAATGTTTCCTTGTATATAGTATTTGGCTATGGATGAGGACAAGATATGTTATGTATGATGTTGGTGACCTAAAAGTGGTACTTGGTATATGGTAGGGTTATGGGATCTTGCCTTTGCATTGCACTAGTATAGCTTTGAAGTTTCTTATGATATGGTTTGACTTATGTTGCTCCTTATATGTGCATGATGGCTTTTAAACTTGATAAATGAATGATTTCAACTAAATGTCCCTTTTCACATGTTTTAAGGATTTTTATGCATGGTTTCCATACTTAGTACTTTATGTGCTAACCAATATTTCTACATTTACTATGAGTGTAGGTTCTGTTCGTTGAGACGTACTTCTCCTTTCAAGTAAAGCTTGGGTTGACCATTCCCTAAGCTTGGTGAGTCCTTATGGTTCGAGGATAAGATGTTATTCTTTTCTAGCTTCTATTGGACTTTCTATTTTTGGAGATTTTATTGTAAAGGGCTTTGACCCAATTGTATTCTCTATTGTACTAGATGGTGATTGAGATAAGGTCTAGACTCTTATATTCGTTTATGAAAAAGAAGTTGACTTGAATTGTAAATTTTTAAACTTTTTCTACATCATTTCTATGACTTAATGTTTATGATTATGCTAAGGGCTTGTATGAGACCCCTTCGGGGTCAAGTACACCGTGTTGCTCCTAGGGGGTAACCTCAGTAGTGACAATTTTCATGAGGTTTGGCACTCCACGTGCAATCATTAGTGATGGGGGCTCTCATTTTTGTAACCGAATGATCGCATTGTTGTTAAGCAAGTATGGAGTCAAACATAAGGTTGCTACCCCTTATCATCCACAAACAAGTGGGCAAGTTGAGGTGTCAAACCAATAAATCAAAGGAATCTTGGCCAAGACCGTAAATGCAAATCAAATTGATTGGTCCCAGAAGTTAGGTGACGTTCTTTGGGCGTATAGAAATGCAGTCAAGACCCTGATTCGTATGTCCATGTACCAATTGGTGTTTGGTAAATCTTGTCATCTACCGGTTGAACTTGAGAATAAAGCTTTGTGGGCCTTGAAGGCCATAAACTTGAATTGGGAGAATCCGTCGAAGGATTGAGTTGACAAACTCCATGCTTTGGAAGAGTTTCGGCTTTGCGCTAATGAGAGTTCAGCCCTTTATAAGGAGAAAATGAAGAAATGACATGACACAAAAATCCTTCATCAAGAGTTTGATGTTGGTAATCTTGTGTTACTTTACAACTATCGTCTCGGGCTCTTTCTAGGAAAACTCAAGTCAAAATGGTTAGGTCCATTCAAAGTAAGTCGCGTGTTTGCAAACGGGGCAATCTAAGTTGAGAATGAAGGTGGTTCAATGTTCAAGGTGAATGGGCAAAGGTTGAAGCTTTACTTTGGAGAATGGCCCAATGTGACAGTGATTAATGTGGTGTATTTGGATGATGCTTGAATGCATGTCTACGTCGTGTCACGACGTTAACTAAGGCACTTCCTAGGAGGCAACCTAAGTTTTACTTTTTTGTTATTTGAATAACGTTTGTTGGATGTGCAGATTGGAGTTCGTATTTTGGAACAAAGGCAAATGGGCAAGGGACTAGAACACTCGGTCAGTCGGCGAATGGTCCCCTGAATCACCCAAATGCATCACCCCTTGAATGTCAAAATTGAGGAAAGCTCTGGAAGATTGGGTGAGCTCAGAACTCACTCAATGAGTCACTGAGTTAGATCGGTGGACCTGATCGAGATCACCTTTTTCACCTTCTAAAGGGCTATAGGTTCTATCAGATTTTGTGGGTTGAGGCCCATTCATCGGATTGCCGAACTGACTCGACGACGTTAGTAAGGTCATTGAATGGGGCACAAATTGAAGGGTCCCTCACTTTTTAAATTGAAATCTTCTTTTTTATTTGAAGTATTCTACTCATCTACTCTTTCAACCAAACTTTAAAATACAGTCTGTTTGTTTGCATATCACGTGCGTTACATCTGAAGAGTCGTGGTAATCCCTTTTCCCTTTCTCATTGCCGAGTTTTTCTCTGATTCATTTGAGGTTGGTTTCCCTAATTTTGTTTATTTTAATACTATACTGGTAATGCTAATGGTTAGTGTAATGGTCTATCATGCTTATTTGATTATTCTGCCTTGATTGTATGCCCATTGACTTATATTGTTTTAATTCAAATCGAACATGTTAAATCAATCTTTTGGGCCAATTTTTGTTAGTTCCTCGTGTCTGATGTTGAATTTGTTGGTATTGCATGTTGGCTAGTGTACATATGAAGTCTGAGTAACCCAAATTCGGCCAAATGACGTGATTTTGCCCGCTGATGGATTATGTGACGTCGTTCTTAAGGGAAAAATAATCGTTTTTTTTAAAATTTGAATCAATTAGGGGAAGTCTGAGTACACCAGCTTAAAAATTCATAGTGGGTAGATTGGAATTGTTGGAAATTATGCTTAAATTGATGTGTCATAGGATGTTGGTTGTAAATAAAGAAAATGATTGGGGAGGTGATGCGTTTGACATTTCGGGAAGCTTCGTCGAGCTCGCCGAGTTGACTCATCGTATCGCCAAATGTCCTCCCCATCGCCTATCTCCCAGGTTAATGAGAGAGAGTCACTGTTACTTTCAGCAATGACTCTTCAGCTCACCAGAGTGATTTGGCGAGTCGCCGAATCGTACTGATATCACATTTCTGACCTTTGTTTATGCTAAATATTTCTGGAACATTTGGTGAGATCTCTCTCAGTCACTGAGTGTGCTCGGCGACTTGCCGATTAGATATTGGTCTCACCTTTTTTAATTGAAACTTTTGCTTATATTTTCTGTAACATTTTGGTGAGTCCTCTTTTGTTCACCGAACCGTTTGGCGAGCCTGCCTGCATTTTTTTGAGAACTCTATTTCACTAACCCTCTGCAACCACATTTATTCTCTTTTGTGTGATTTTATAGGTATGGCTAGACCTAAGGTTCCAGTACGAGGTCCACCACCCTAGAAGAAGGCTAAACGGATTGTGATCGCGGTGGAGGTGGAGATTACCCGAACTACTCGTCCTAAACCTCCTCAGGTGAGTGGTAAGGGAAAGGGTAATAAGTAGGTCATGTCAAAGTCCAGCTCGTATGACTGCTTGGGCATTGATTCTGTCCACCACACATCCTTCGAGTCTAAAAATAAGGAAGTTGCAGGGTCCGAGACTCCAATACATTCTCCGGTGCCCGAATCTAAGTTGGTAAAGCGAAAACGTTCAAAGCTACGGTCTAAAGTGGCTCATGATCCACTGACATTGCCCCCAACATCACTGGCACAACAAGTGCCTCATGTTCCAGCACATCCTCCTCGGTCCATTTATAGGTTGATGGTCGTTGGCTTGCAGACGCTACTTGAGGAGAAGTGGTTGTCCATTGACGGAGGGAGGAAAGATATCCTACAATTTGGGAGACCCTGCAGTACAACTAATTCTAGAAGTTCACCGAACCCTGATATTATGTGCTTACATAGGTTCGAAAATTCAATGAGGGATGTGCAGAGTTGATCCAGAAAGGGAAAAGGAAGACAGGGTCGATAGCACCAATTGATTTTGTATTGTGAAGTGCAGTGAAACATACATAAATGATGAGCTAGACTGCACGGTACATATTCGACACTCTATGGCTGATAAAATCAATATTCAGACTCTAGATGATCTGAAGGGGTGGCTTGCCCCACTTATGTGTGAAGCCACACCCCTATGGATTGAAGCGGGGGAGTTATTGAGAAGAAGGACCTAAACATCACGACGCAGTACTAGTTCAATTTATTAGCAACATATTGATGTCATCACATAATGAGTCCATCATCCGGTATACAAAAGTTGCACTTCTGCGGTGTATCATCACCTAGGAGAGGCTAAATCTTGGGTCCATCATTGCACATGAAATGGTATACAAGCCAAACAAAATCAAATCTCATTGCCATTTCCAGTCTTGATCAATGCCTTATTTCACCGAGCAGGCGTGCCCTTTGTGGCAAAGACGGATATTGAGGTTACTCCCTCCTCGTCTTGTAATATTCATCGGATTGAAGCAGAGTATATGAATGATGAGGCGGAGAAGAATAAAGCTTTGGTGGACACGTCCCTTGTAGTTGATGTAGAGTCCATGGAGGCTGGCCATACTCAGTTCGCTTCGGTAGTTTAGCCCTCATGTATACCTGCCCCCTCATCCTCTACTGTTGCTGCTCCTACTTCTGTCTCCCATCTTTCTTTGACTCAGGCCATGATTTACAAAATGGGCAATCTTTCCCATTTAGTCGATGTGAGGGATTCTCGGGTTTAGGTCGTCGTCCCCTGCATGATTGATTGAGCTATAGTTGTTGCAATGGCTTTCATTCGGGAGGAGTTTAGGGAACAATAAGAGTTAATTATGGCCCATTGACATGCATTGAATGCCCTCACCGCTCGGGTTGAGATGTGTAAGACGACATACCACAACTTCACTGATTTGACGTCCTCATAGGATGATATTACTGGTTTACATTGGGATGTGGATGATTTGAAATTCACGTACATATAGTTTTTATGGGGTGGTGTAGATATCGGTGAGAACCCCAGTTCTGAGATGCCTACTGTTCCAGCTACTTTTGAGATCCCTCCGACTACTATAACTGGAGTTGCTACAGTTGATGAGGATGGGGAGTCTGACATGCCCAAGATGAATGAGGAAGAGTTAGAGGCTCGTGAGGATGTCATGTACAAAGACCTGGAGGATTTGGAGAGTGAATTTCTATGGGTGGCCACGAAGGCATCAATACGCGACACGTTGATGTTTGGGTAATCAAGACACAACTTTCGATGAAACTGTCTATGATCGTACAATAGTTTAGTAACCCAACCAAGGGTTGGGTTGAGTCCCAAGGGAGTGGGCGTGCGAATTAGTGGTTAAGTCGGAAAATTGCCAAGACTAATCGTAGCTAAAGACTTTGGCGAATGAAAACATAACAAATTAAAAAGGCTGACACAAGCGTCAAGTATCAAATGGGAGGGGGGGGGGGGTAAGCAAGAAACAACTAAAACAATGAAAATAAAGAAAAATACAAGTATGGAGGCGGGATTCTTGGGTAACATAACACCCACTTGCCGCATGAAGAATAGCCTCCGCCTTAAGCCACTCACTCTCTTGAGCTGAGTGTGTGGACATGGGACTAGGGTTCACTCTCTTGAGCTGAACCTCAAGTTGACCCACTCACACTGGCCATCAATTTAGTGGTTTAAGTTTTACGACCTCTCTCTCAAGCAAGCCGAAAATGCATAAATAAACTTGTATTTGCAACTAAAAATTCATTAAATTCATCAACAACCACTAAACGAAATCACATTTAAACTACGAATAAACTATCAGCAAGGAAGACCCAACAACTAATCTAACCCATATTCACAAAATCACACCCCAAGAATTGGGGTTTTAGCTACGCATGTAAAAGAAATAAAGATGTATACCAATATCAGTTTCCATCAATGGGTATGCAAGATTAAGTCTTAAAACAAGCCAAAAGTGAAGAATCTAAGAGACCCAAGTCCAATTTCTTGAAGATAAAACCTTTTAAAGCTCCAAGTTCTTCAAAACCCTCTCCAAAACTTAGAGAGAATATCTCCAAAACTCTGTCTCAGGCTTAATAATCTAAAACCTAGGTAAAATAAGGTAAATTCACTGCTAAGAATAAAAACTGAACTAGTATTTATAGTTTTCATAAAATGTGCTCCGAAGGATCTTTCGGCGACGTTAGTGGTTATCACCAATGCATTCGGCGATCCGGCCTTTGGTCTACTTCGTCACCTTTCCTTAGTTGCCTTCAGCATCTTTGTGTCATGGATAATTGGCCGAATGGGTTCAGCGATTCGCCGATCTTCATTTCTTCGTTCTTTTAGTTTCTTTTACTCCTTTTTGCTCGATAGTGTCCATGCTTTCCCTCGAACTTCAAACACCTAAAACTTCAAGGTTTTTTATCAGATATCGAGGTCAAAACATGCATTTAAGGACACTAATTTCATCAAAATATAGCCCAAAATGGGTCCAAATCATGGACTCATCAACACCCCCAACTTAAACTTTTGCTTGTCCTCAAGCAAACTCAAGTTTAGCCATTCAAAAGGGTGTCTCGAACAGTGCTACACAAGACTCAATCATGAATTCACACAACAAGACTCAATTTACTTATGCAAAGATCAAATGTGCACTCAAAGATTCAAGTTGTGACTCACCAATATCAACGAATCTCATGCTCACAATACTTGCTTCAAATGCAAGTTCAAGCTCAACTATAGTGTTCAAATTGCCTCACACAAAGAATGATTCCATATTCACACAATGGTTTCACAGTTTAAAGCTTTGGAATCAGATGCAACACTCACACTCACAAAGAAAAATATAATGCATAATTGTCACCCATAGGTTTGCTTGTATTTTCCAATAAACACTTGTTTCAGCTCAGTCAAGATCAAAAAGGTCTTTTCAAGGCTTATAATGGGGCTGAGTGCAAAAGTATGGTCATTTAGGCTCAGTGACTTTCATCCTCATGAGATATGGTGCTCACAACACTTACTTTCCTTTCTCCTTTATCATTTTCATTAGTGCTTATAAGTCATCCTATTATTTACTTTCCAAGAATTGTTTGGAAACCCCATTCAATTTTCAACTTTATTCCAAAACATTTCTTTTTCATTCTTTTTCTTTTTCTTCTTCTTTTATTTTTATATGGAGGGGTTCCATTTTCCTTAAAAACATGGGTAGGAGGGACTTTCTTGCACTTCTTGATTTGCTTTCTCTTTTCACCACACCCCCAACTTAGGCTTATTCAAACTAACCACAACTTCATGAGGATTGTGGGTGATGGATTAAGAAAGGTTTAGTTTACATCAAGTTTCTTCCAAAGAAAGGTAAGGCTCAAGGGCTGTTCAAGGGAGAGTCACACACTCACAAGGTAGGTCACAAAAGAGGTATATGTCAAATTTGTTCACACTCTTCGAAGTTGCCTAAGATCTTATCAAGAGATATCATCACTTAGTTGACCGGACCAATGGGGAAAATTCTAGGATCTATCATGCATAGTTCACAAGTAAGCTAATCACACTAGGCATTGACACTTTAAGTTAAACAAGACTCCACACTTTTGGTAGTGTGCACTGATCATCACAAGAGACTCAGTTCGATACTAGGCTAGTCATAACGAGATGAAAATAGTTCACATATTGTCTATGATACTTCATTTGGCCTTATCGTAGCCGCGCATTCATGTTCGTTCGATTGAGAGAACTATTCAAGTCATCGGTATTGATTGGAATCGAGACTCATTTTTTTGCAAAAGAACAACCACATTCAACAAAAGAGAGATGACAAAACTTTTTGGACAGGTCAAAATCATTTGGCAATATAAAATAAAAGGAGCCATAAGCTCAAACATTCACAGAAACAGATAAAACACAATTTTAAAGTAGAACAACCGAAATATATTAACAAAACACAACTATCAACACAAAAGGTGTGAGCCTCACCCCACCACAAATAAAAAGTATTTGCCCTCAAATGCAATGGAAAGTATCCAAAAGTAAAAATATAATAAGACAGAGAGGGAGGTAATGGAAGGTCCTGTCTAAGTAGTCTCTCTCTCTGTTGGGGTCTTGGTGGCTGGTGTAGCAGTCTGTATATGGGCATCAGTGCCCGGAGTAGCCTCAGATAGAATCTCACTGCTAGATCCACTAGGAGCTGCTATGGACGTCTCAGTCGGTAATGTCTGGATCACCGGCTGCACAACCGTCTCTATAAGATCTGGCAAGTCTCTGAATATTCTCTCATATCTGCTCTCCTGTGTCTCTTCAGCATGTACCGATATCAACTCCTCGTCGGTCTCTGCATCCAACTTTACATACGCTGTGCCATCCCCCTGTACATCTCCGATTGTAACTGGAGGAATCCTCGAGGTCTCAGGAGCATCCCTGTCCTCAGCAGTCTTTAGTAGTGAAGTGAAGTTAGTAGACTTAAGATAGTCTACGTCCTTCCTCAAACTCACAATCTCAGTTTTTAAAGTTGTCACCTCATAGGCCTCCCCCTGTCTGCTCTCACAAGCAATGACTCTGACTGTCAAGGCATCAACAGAAGTCTGAAGTGGTGTAAGTGCTGCTAGTATGGCACTATCAATCATCCCCGAGATGGATCTCTCCAATCGGGTATCTCTCACATCAGCTGCGTAGGCCAACTGCCTCATATTCAGGATCATGGCCTGAGTAATCCTGGCAGGCTGGGAAGATGAGAAAGCACCTGGAGCCCATGAGGAAGAGGAAGAAAGAGCGGTTATATCTGAGGGCGCAGAGGTTGGATTAGGCAAAGGTGCCTCTGCTGGTAATGAGTCAAAATTAACCTCTGGAGAAGTGTCTACTGGAGCTGCTCTCCTCCTGTTAACCTCCTCTCGAGTGAACTCGGCCTCAATACGCCATATGTCTATGGAGGAAGAAGGGATGACCTTTATATCATTTGCAAGATCCTGAGGTACTCTGGCACGCCGGCATAACTCAGTGATCAAAACCGGGAACGAAAGAGAGGTAAGTCTTTGCTTGGCTCTCATGGCCATCTCTTGCAAAGTTAGCAGTCCTATGTCGATCCGCTTCTTGGCCATGATAGTCAAAACCTAGTCTACCCATTGAGATTCAACAACTTTAAGCAACTAGAAATTAGCCATTACGTGAATTTAGCGTTCAATTAATCACAATCCTAAGGTCTAATCTCTATTTGTTTTGCTTCCCGTGTTAAGTAATCTTTGTCTTAAATCGGCTACCAACCCCCCCCCCTCTCCATTTGATATTTATCGCCGAAACTTTGCGATTTATTTTAATGTTGAGAAACCTTTACTTCTACAAACAATTAGGCCACGTTGTTACTTCATAATTGAATTCTCTACCGTATCACTCCCTGTACGATTGACCCTAACTCTTAGCTGAGTTCATACTTGTTAGCGCGACCACCTACACTTAGAGTTGGATGAAGTGTAGTTGAGCGTTAACAATACCACTTTTTGGGGAAAGGTAAGCACAAAATAAATGTGCACGACAGGGAAATAGCAGAAGAACCCAAGTCCAAACTTTCCCTTTCTATTTGAACCAAGAGAAGACAGAATAATGCAAGAAAAACACTACTTGGGGAGGAAAACAAATCAACCAAGCAAGCAAAATAAATCAACATATAAGACACCAAATTTAACGTGGAAAACCTCTTCGGTGTGAATTGTAAAAACCATAAGGTCAAAGCTCCACTAAAACTAACAAGAGTTACAAAACTGTTCTCCAAAATGACCACCAACAAAGTTCCAAACAATGTGCAAACCATCTACAAAATAGCACCAAAAACTAGAGAAATAAAAGGAGTAAAATCACCCATTACACAACTACTGTTCACGAGCAAAATCTGGAGCTACATGACTCCAAATCACCCTATCTTAGTTCCCAATCAATGATTAAGTTGAAAGACACAAGCTATCCAAAAATCAACTCAATCAAACAAGAAACGAAGCAGGGATCGCAATTTGAAATTGGATGCTAGGGCTTGTACGAAAATCTGCACTCTCACTTTTCTCTATGGCTACTGATCAAACTCTTGTGATTCTTCAAAATAAGAACTAAAAGAAAGTCTTACATATGGGCAAAGTAGGCTAATCCAAATTGGGCTTAAATTTATCCATAAAGGAAAGGAAAGAGACCCAAAACCTTGAAATTTTATTTATCCACATAGGAAGGGAAAAAGACCCAAAACCAAACAGCCACAAGGATCAGGCCTCAGCTAAAGAAAATAAAACATGATTGTGTTAATTATGTAACCTATACATGAGTTCTTTACTGCTATGTGCTTTCTTTGAGGCAGTTAACATTTATAATGCGTCAGCCAGCTATACATGGATTCCTTTAAAGTGTTTCCAGTTCCCCGGAGTGCACTATGATGCCTGTCTATGCTTCAATACCTTCTTTGATCCAGTAACAATGACAGAATAGGTGGTTAATTAGTTGTATCTTGTAAATGTTTCACATAAGCAGCAAGTGTCATCATCAATTGATATATTCATTCGGTGCATTCTTTCACTAGTAAGGAGCCCGTTCTGTGCCGAAAGCCATACAATGACTTTGTGGTTTGGCTGGGACACTGCATTACATACTAGCTCAACAATAGGAAGCATTTTCTATTCACCTAGCAAATCTAAGTATCTTATTGTAATACAATAGTTTCCTTTGAGAGTGAGTATGTACCTGTCATTTACATACAATTTTTTCAAGGAGTGCTTTATCACTTACTAATATATATTGCTTACAATTCTATCACGAAACTATCCTTTTGATATTTATTATATATAGGTCCAAGTTTATAAGACTTTTGGCAGTTGATATTTATCATATCTACCGTTTAGTGTTTTTTACCTTTTATGGTGATACAATTCAATAGCAGAAAAAATTATAAATAAATGAATGAAGCATTTTGATAGAAAAGATACTTAATAGGATAAAACCATATGGAGATCTCAGCATATATTTCATCAACCAAAATAATAGTTAGGCATAGGCAACATATTAATTGTATGATTCATTCACATTTTAGACTAGATGACATTCTATTTTAGTGTCAATATTTCTCCAATACTCTTAGGAATCTCCTCCAGATCATACAACCGATGAAGTATTAGTTGCTCAAGCATAGGAAAATTATCACTACCTGCTTCCCACCTTTGCAGATCTCCTGCTAATTTTTGTAGGTATTTTCATTTGTGAAACACAACATCATCGTCTAGTTTCCAAATTGTTCCCTTGAATGCATAATGCCCTTTGAGCACCTCAAGATTCGGTAAATTAGCCAGAAATTTCATATCTTCCCATGGTATACAAGTATATGATAATTTCAGTTGCTTGAGATTAGGAGGGACATTATCCCTAGAGAAAATCATCCGGTCAATGGTAGTTTCTGGTACTATGTTTAGTGACTCCAGCTCCACTAGAAGAATTAGAGAATCAATAATTGCAAGCAAGTCAGGATGTCCAAAATCATCTAAAATCTTTAGCTTTTTTAGATTGGGAATTCTTCTTATGATTTCCATAACAAAGGGGGAGTTATCGAGATAAAGTGTTTGCAAGTTATTGAGAAACAAAGGTTGTTCTGCTGCAAGGCCATTCAATATCCAGATGTCTTATCTCTGTCATTGTCTAGATATCTAGTGGGTGCTTCAACTTTGCCTCTTCAGCCCTTGTAAGATTTCTCAATTTAGCTAGTGAAACAACTCCCTTAAATCTTGTAGCAACATATTTCAAATAATCAAGTTGAGGTATTACACGAGAGAAATCATATTCAATTGATAATACATCCAACACCTTAAGCAACTTGAACTGTGAAAAAATGGAACTTGTGATACCAATGCTATGCCTTCTAAATAAATTAATTGTGGTAAAATAAAGGTGAGGGTTATACTTGTAATACCACTTCTATGCCTTGTAGGATAAACTTGCTTCTCTTGAATTTCCAATGGAAAGATCACTCGCCGTTGATCATCTATGGCTTCTAAGGTCACAGTGACATTCCCATTCATGTATGCACAACATATTCAGTATGAGCTTCACTTAGGAGTTCGCGAAGAAAATCGTGAATTATTCATGTTTTCATCCTTCCATTAGCCCTTTGTTTACCGGTCAAAATTAGATTTTGATCAATCAACTCTTCTAGATACTCCTCTGCCACCACTTCTGACCTTTTATTGTTTCTTGCCTTTACAAATTTTTTGAGCAATCCATAGCCTAATCAACTTGGAAACATCAATCTCCATATCTTCAAGAAAACCTCCAGCATAAAGAAAGCAAGCCTTCAAATACATATCAAGAACTCCCGCAACAGGCCAAACCAATAATTCAATTAGAAAAGTCACACACTCCTAATATTCGCATACAGAAAAATCAAAACAAGGATTACAAGGGCCACAACAACCGAGAGTAGTCATCACAAGCCATCTCAATATGCCACAACATTGATATCAAAGGAGAAACATAGTAATACAGTAAAAAAAAGGGATCTTACTCAGTGCTATAAATGAAGTACTCCGAAAATTATAAGTCTTGAACAGTGGTATCAATTCCTTCGGAATTCAATCTATTGAGATGAATAATTGGAGGAAGTAAATCAAATATAAACTGATGTACTATAAGATGAAGGACTATTTTGCACAAATGATGAACGAATTCATCTTTACCTCTAGATCCAGCTAACTGTTGCAGCTTCCAAGTTGAAGAAGTCTTCACTGGTGTTGAATCATGAAGTCTGTGAGATCTGTAGACCTCCAAATGATTGCAACCCACTCCTGGTAGCTTTACAAGATTAGCTCGAGTATAGAGGTTTTTCGGCGACCAAAGGAAGCCAGGTAAGAAGAACAAGTACTAAGTGGATGCACTTTCCTAATGTCTCTTTGTCTTCTTAATTTTTTTTTTCTTTTTTTAATTCCTAGTGTCCTTTACTTTTTGTTTTTTTCAGATTGGGCTTTGAGTCACCTCTTTTCTCCATTTTAATAGAAAGATCCTTGGGATCTAACTTTTAATTTAAAAAAAAAAGAGCCTTCAAATATTGGGGCAAGTAATTATAGCTCAAAGAAAGAATTGATTGGCACTGTTCAGATACAATACCAAAGAATGAGTTAAGATTTTCCTAAACCTTCTTCCAATTATCGTGTGTTGGGTCCATTTTTTCAAGAAGTCCAGCAGCAACAACAACCGAAAGATGTAATCCTCGATTTTGTTGTACAATATGCTTCCTTGTTTCTTCTAGGTGAGTGATGAAGGTTGCTATTTTTGTATGTGATGCTAAGTGCTATCATGTTAGTACTTTTGTCTTGATATTTTTGTTATAACTTTTGAATTAATTTTAATACAAAGTTCTAGAATGTAGAAGATATTGTAATATGTGGTGGAGCTTGATTTAAGCACAAAACGGGGAGTCAATTTCCAGAATTTAGGGGATTTGACACCACTTTATGTATCTATATATGTAGTAAGCTTTTGCTTAATGAAATGATCTGCTCCCTTTCTCCAAATTATCTCTCCATTATCATATTTGTTTTCTCTGTCTCTCCTTCAATTAGCATCAGCGCTAAATTGATTATCAGGGACTGTTATGAGAGAGAAAAACACAACAAGATCACCTACCAAGTTTAACTTGTCCAGGTCTTTTTTTTGTTCAATTTCCTTTCACATGGCCTCTAGCAGCTCTCCCTTTTCACCCCCTATCTTTAATGGTGAGAACTACCAAGTTTAGGCAGTGAAGATGAAAACATACTTGAAGGGTCTTGGATTATGAAAGTATGTTGAGGAAGACAGCTCCAGAACCTTTGAGAGCAAAACCAACTCTTTAGCAGATTAAAAGTCATGACGAAGAGATCGCAAAAGGTCCAAATGCCTTGTCTTTCATTCACGCAGCTGTCTCAGATTCAATTTTTTCCAGGATCATGACATGTGAATTTGCCAACGAAGCTTGGGATATGCTGAAGCAAGAATTCCAAGGGAGTGATAGGACGAGGAAAATGCAAATATTGAATCTAAGAAAAGATTTTGAGATGTTAAGAATTAAAGAGACCAAAAAGGTGAAAGATTATATTGATAGAATCATGAAACTACTTGGGATATGTCTCGTGTCACATTGAATGAACTATCCAACACTCCTCTAGCTATGGAGAAAAGGAAATCTTTTAGAGAGGAAGAGAGTACAAGTGAAATCGCTTTTGTGGTTGTTCAAAGATCTAAAGATCAATTGGATGGTGAATAAAAAAGGCAACAAAATGGAAGACATGGTAAGGAGAAGAAGGATCAATATAACAATAGAGGGAGATATAGATGATCCAAGTATCCACCTTATCCCTATTCTATAAAGACCAATCATACAGATAAGTTTTGTTTCTACAGACCTGAAGTTCAATGCAAGTTGTGAGAATAGTTTGGTCATGTGGATAAGGTGTGCAAAACAAATCAAAACCAACCAGCTCAAGTTACTGAAAATGTTGAAGATCCTGAAGAGAAGTTGTTTGCTGCTTCAATTGCTGGAGAATACAATATAGCAGCTCAAGATCATGATGTGTGGCTTGTTGATAGTGGATGCACACATCACATGACAACTAACCTGAACATTTTTGAATGGCTGGACAAATAATATTTCTCCAAAGTCAGATTTGGAGATGGCAGACTTGTAGAGGCAAAGGGCAAATGAGTTGTTGCTGTTTAAACTCCCTCAAGTATGAAGATTATATCTGATGTATTGTTTTATTTAAAGATAAAACATGTGAAATCATGGATCCAACTGGTATAAAATTGCTCTCAGTCAAAATGAACAACCAAAGCTTCCCTGTTGACTGGAAACATACTGACATTGGAGCTTATGTCAGCATAAAAGATGAAACTTATGTCTAGCATAAGAGGCTTGGTCACATCAATTTTAAATCTTTAAAATTGATGCAAAATAAGGATCTTGTGGCAAATATGCCTTCCATAAATGAAACCTCTAATGTATGTGGGGTTTGTCAAATTGGGAAGCTAAGTCAATCACCATTTCCTTTTAATCAAGCTTGGAAAGCTACTGAAAAGCTCCAACTAATACACACTAATGTGTGTGGACCTATGAGCACTCCTTCTTATAATGGAAGCAAATATTTCTTTAATTTTTGATGACCTTACAAGGTTTTGTTGGGTGTACTTTCTAAAACATAAATGTGAAGTATTTGTTTTGTTTCAAAGGTTTAACGCAACTGTTGAAAACCAATGTGGCTCTTTGATAAAAATCTTAAGGTCTGATAATGGGACCGAGTTCACTTCCAATCAATTCAAGGATTTTCTTTAGAAAGCAGGAATTAATCATCAACTTACAGTCAATTACACACCACAACAAAACGGTGTAGGGTGAAAGAAAAAATAGGTCCATTATGAATATGGCTCGGTGTCTTATATTTGAGAAAGGCCGGCCTAAGGTGTTATGGGCTGAAGCTGTCATTACCGATGTCTATCTATAAAATAGATTGCCGACGAGAGCAGTTGAAGGAAAGACTCCATACGAAGCATGGATTGGAACAAAGTCATCAATTGCTCATCTTAAAGTATTTGGTTGTATCTGTTACTCTTATATTCCTGACGTTAAAAGGGATAAACTTGATCAAAGAGTTGGTGTTGGAATATTTGTGGGATACAACAGCACTTCTAAAGGATATAGGATTTTAAATCCTATTTCACAACAAATCCATGTAAGTAGAAGTGTTAAATTTAATTAGGATACTGCATGTGACTAGAAGAAGATGGTTGTTTCTTCTTTACATATAACGAATCAAGAACAAAGTGCGTCTAGAGGAAAAGGCGGACTCTGATGATTTTACAGTAAGAGGTACCAGATCCATTAAAGATATATATATATAGCAGATGCAATGTGGCTATGTTAAAGCCAACAAGTGTAGACAATGCATTGCAAATTCCTAAATTGAGGGTTGCCATGGCGGAGGAGCTCAATATGATTAACAAGAATAATACATGGGTACTTCTACTTAGACTGTCACACCCCAAAGCTACCCCCAGGGCGCGGACATGGAACCTAGGATCACGAGTGACCCCAAGCTAACCCTGCTTGTATATCATAAGCATACTTAAAGATACTGAATTAAGAAAGTAATGTGCGGAAACTGAAATGATGGGGAATACCCATTACTATTTGAATAAAGAAACTGTGAGTTTAATGACAACAGAAATATCAAACTCCAAAGCCAAAACTGAATCTAACTATGTTTGAAATAAAGCCTCTACTGACTAAAGATGTTGGGACATGCCCCAGCTAAATCTAGCAAAACTGAAACTAAAGACTGAAAGTAGAATGATAATCATGTCAATCGTCCTCGAAGAATGAGGACTCACCACTGATGCTGCTGAACTGGAGATCGGGAACTGATCTATGTGTGATCTGAATGTTGAGGACCTGAACCTACATCACTAGAAGATGTAGCGCAGAGTATGCATCAGTACTTGAAAGGTACTGAGCATGCATGATAGAAATAGCTGAACAATATACATAACTTAACAAAGCATACTGAACAATAATAAAAGATGAGCATGATAACTATACTGAAAATACTCAATGTGAACTAAATTGAATGCAAGGACCAAGTTTATAACATGCTAAAGCTGAATATTGTATTGTAATTGGTAACCTGGTTGATGTAATAGAATCTGAATGTGGGAGCTACTAATAACCGACATAAAACCACGTGAGGTAAACGTGGAGTTCGATGTATACGCCCCATCGAGAGGACCCAACATACCCTGCCAGAGATATAGAGAAATGACTGGCGTGATCACTAAATTGATGCCGACATAGGGGACTTATAAACCTACAGTGGCATGTAGTTCTGGAACTATGAGGGTGACTGACCCTTAGTCCACTCGGTATTAAGCCTACTCCCAACTGTTTATGTAAATAACACATTATAACTGAAGTTCTGTAGTACTGAATAGCTCAAAATATTGACATGCTTACTGAAAATGCAACATTAATGTACTAATAATGAAACATTCTTAACTGAGGCATGTATATCTGAATAAACTGACCTAGCAAGTGTAATCCAAGAACTAAACGAATCTACAAAACTAGGGTTTTGTGTTTTTATGCAAAGAACTAAGCAACAATACTACGAAAACATGATAATCTGATTTGGATTAGTCTAACAACAAAATCACATCATATATTCTGAAATTCTAGAAACCTTAGGTCTAACATGATATATAGAATCAAGAATCTGATTGAATTATAGGGACCTAATGGGTGAAAGGTACCGACTAGTTAAATCCCACATACCTGTTGACAAATTTCACGGAGAATTCTTTCGATTTCGGGGCTGGAACTGAAGGAAGCCTTATTGCGTTCTTGGAAAGGGTTGGTCGACTCTTTCTCCTTCTTTTTGTTCAACTTGATGAATTTTTGGAGAATAAGTTGACTATGGTAAGTTCTAATTAAATTACTAGGCAAAAGCTGACTAAAATGACGTAGTTTAGGGGTCCAAACGACCACTGACTTAAATGTTGGGGCCAACCGACGGACTGACCCACGGTTAGTCCTGTCAACCGTCGACTGGCTTCAGAGAGGGGCTGTTGAGGGGTCTAATCAACGGACCAAGATCATGGCCCATGGTCTGACCTAGGATACGTGGGTCCGGTCGTGGATCGACCCTTAGACATTTTTTTGGACTGTTTCTCGGAAGGGCTATAGGTGGCCATCCACGGACCCCACCTACGGTCCGTGAGTCACCCTACGGTCCATGGGTGGTGCCTATCGTTGGCACCTTCAACTTCTGAAATCTATATTTTGGTCTTTCTAGGATACGAGGTGTTGCATTATCTCCCTCTTGGGAACATTCGTCCTCGAATGAAGATTATACTAGCTAAAAATGGAGGGAAAGAGCTGCAAACCCTATCACTACGCGCTAGAAACTGAATCTGACTGAACTAAGTTCCAAGAACATGCAAATATGCTGAAAATTCAAGTACACCTGAAGGAACATAATACTAAGACTGAAGCTACACATGAATAACTAAAAAACTGGAGAGGAACTATTACCTCAAGCTCAAATGGAATCGGAAGGAAAGAGATGAGGATACTTGGCCTTCATTGCTGCTTCTGCCTTCCAAGTAGCTCCCTCTACAGACTCTCCTCCAAAAAACCTTAACTGAAGCGACTTATTTGTTTCTCAACCTTCAACTGGCACATCCTCATAAATGTGACTATCCTTCACAGCCACACTATCCAATAGCACTATAGAAGCTGGATCACCCACACAGTTCCTCAACAACGAAATGTGAAAAATCGAATGCACTGCTGCTAGTTCTACTGGTAACTCTAGCTCATAAGCCACTTTACAAACTTTTTCAAGATCTTGTAAGGGCCTACATATCTAGTACTGAGCTTCCCTTTCTTGCCAAATATCATCACCCCCTTCATAGGTGACACCTTCGGGAAAATCCAATCATCAATTAGGAACTCCAAGTCCCTTCTCTTTACATCTGCATAGGATTTCTGGCGACTCTGGGCTGTTGTAAGTCTATCTCTAATGAGCTAAACTTTTTCAATGGAATCATGAATCAAATCTGGCCCTATCAAGGCTGCCTCACCTACTTCAAACCAACCAACTAGAGATCTACATTTACGCCCATGCAATGCCTCATAAGGGGGCATCTGAATGTTGGAATGGTAACTATTATTGTAGGCGAACTCTATAAAAGGAAGGTGATCATCCCAACTACCCTTGAAGACAATCACACAAGCTCTCAACATGTCCTCTAGGGTCTGAATGGTACGCTCTGCCTGACCATCCGTTTGTGCATGAAATTCGGTGTTAAGATTAACTTGAGTACCAAGAATTTTCTGAAATGACTTCCAGAAATGAGAGGTAAATTGAGGACCTCTATCTGAGATGATAGACAAAGGAACCCTATGAAACTTGACTATATCATTAATGTAAAGCTTGGCGTAGTCCTCCGGCGAATCTGTCGTCTTAACAGCCAAAAAGTTTGCGGACTTAGTGGCTCTGTTAACTAACACCCAAATGGAATCATGCTGTCTGCGAGTACGAGGTAAACCTGTAATGAAGTCCATGTTGACCACTTCCCACTTCCACGTAGTAATGTCAGTCTCTTGAGTCATACCTCCTAGTTTATGATGTTCTACCTTCACTTGCTTGCAATTAGGTCACTTAACCACAAGATCCGTTATATCCCTTTTTCATACCATTCCAACAAGACTTCCCGTAGATCACGATACATCTTAGTGGTGCCTAGATGAATAGATTACCTGGAGTTATCGGCTTCTGCAAGAATCTATTGTCTCAACTCACCCATCTTAGGAACAGATAATCGACCCTTATAGCGAAACACACCATCTCCCTATTGGGAGAAAACCTCAACTTTGTACTGATGAACTACACCCTTTAGTTGAAGAAATATAGGATCACTATCTTGCTTTTCCTTCACCTCCACATCCAATGAAGATTCTAGACCATTCTGGACTGTTACACCACCATCTGATATGTTTATAAGGCGAACTCCTAAAGGAGCAAGCCTGTGAACATCTTTTGCTAGTTATTTTCTTTCTTCCTCAACATGTGCTACACTACCCATAGATAGTCTGCTAAGAGCATCTGCTACTACATTGGCCTTACTAGGATGGTAAAGCACATTCATATCATAATCCTTGAGGAACTCAAGCCTTTTCTTCTGGTGATGATTCAACTCATTCTCGGTGAACACATACTAAATGATCTTATGGTCTGTGAACACATCTACGTGAACACCATATAAGTAATGTCTCCTCTCCAAATCTTTTGGGCAAATACTACGGCTATAAGCTCGAGGTCATGAGTCGGATAGTTTTTCTCATGCACCTTAAGTTATCTAGAAGCATAAGCTCTATGTAACATTATGGAAACTAGTAGCTTAAACTATAGCCTAACACAAGGATTAGAGTCGTAAATAGCTCCCGATACTTTAAATAAATATTTTTGGGTTAAGGCGTCAAGGTACGACTCCCCAAGGACCAGCCAAGGATCCTTGAGGAGGACCCTAAAATCCCCCTCAAAACTGACTAAAAAGTAGTAACCTATGTGAGGGACCTACGGGGAGTAAGTGCACCCACGCCCTGTAGGTGGGGGTCGTGGGTCAAGCCCCTCAAAAACAGGCTGCAGTCCCTTGAACCACGAATGTGCAGGATGCCACGTGAGTCCACTCACAGACCGTGGGTCCTGGGTCGTAGGTCACCCCTGAAACTGCCATTTGGCAGTTAAGTCTATGGGTCTTTTAGGGATTTCCTTTTTAATTAATAGTTATGTGGTGTCATTTTATGCCAAATTTAAACACCTATATAATTATTTTTACCACCTAAATTAACCCATCTAAAATCGTAATTCCTAAATCCCCAAATCAAAACAAAACCCTCTCCAAAATCATCTCTCTAAAACCCCAAGGAAGAAGAAGAAGAAGATCAAGTTAGAACTTTAAGAAGGAGGCTTTTTCATACGATTTTGTTGGATTTCTTCACCTAATGTATGTTAGTCTTTGATTCATGGAATGTTTTCATCCATGAAGCCCTCAAACTCTCAATTTCAAAGTAGGAAATCCCCTAAAAGCTAGGGTTTTCACTTTAAGTCATGGATTCTTTCTAAACACATTTTAATGATTTAATTATCATATATTATTATTGAATTGTTGATTATTATGGTTTTTATGATAAAATCTCCCATGAATCCATGAAATCCCCATAGCCCTAATTTGTGACTTCTGATGTGGGTGAATTGTAGTAAGATGAATACTATGAAATTGTATGTGTAGTTGTTTAGTTATTTGAATCATGTTACCATCCATATCTAATGTAGTAATTCAAGATAGGTTGGTTGAATGTGATCTATAGTACTTGAAGGGCAAGACATGAGAATTAGCTATGTGTATGAGACTTGTGTGTATACAATTAGATTGCTTTGCGAGTAAAGTGAATATACTATAATCTAATTGTTGTGTTGATTGGATGATTATCCTCATGTACACACTTAGGTATGAATACCATGTAATGTGAAAGGTTTGTCACATATAGTGATTCTTAGGTTTCAAGATTAGTCTCACCTATTAAATTTAGGAGCTTTAGCATGAGTTTGTTGGATAGAGGGCCAAGACACTCTTCCATAATTATCAATTTAAGTCAAGACTTAATATAAACTCAGTGGGAATGATGCTTAGCACCGAGTGGATAGTATGAGATGGAAGCCATCACGATAGTATAGATCGGGTTTCTAGGAACAACCTTTTAGGATGGAAGCCCTCACGTTAGTACAGGCCGGGTTTTCTAGTAGCAATCCCCTTATCCCATAAACTATGTGCCCTCATAGATCTTTAGCTAGTGGATCCACCTAAGCTAAAAGTTTGGTTCTACCTTAGGCAAGTAGGACGACCCCTTTTCGGTGTGGGGTAGACACTGGATTCCATGATTGTAGACACGTAATTTTTAACCGAACCTAAACTTTTACACCATTTTTAGAGTTAAAATATTTTAAAATTTTAAATTAAATATTTTTTTACTTTTATCTTATTTTATTAAGTTTATTTTAAAAGATTTGAAAACTACAAAAAAAAAAAACTATATGTTTTGTTTTAATTTAAATTTAACAAATAAGCTAGTGTTTCTTATTTTTAATCAACTATTTAACTTATCTTATATTTAACTATTAGTTCAAGAAAGTAAGTTAATATTTTTTATATAATTTAATTACAAAAACAATTACTAACTTAACTAACCCATAAACCTTATTAATCTACCCATTTTCACCCATATTTACCCACTACACCTACCCTCACCTCACATACTCCTCCACTACCCCACTCTTCCCCCGACATCCACACACACGTACATAAACTACAACACTTCATCCATACACACAGACTACTCCCTATACGTACCACACACCCTATATATATTAACATACAACGCAACAACAAGGGGACAGCAACACAAACGTACAGAAAAAAAAAAACAAGAAAAAAATACAATCTGCACATACAAAAAACCAAAAAAGCAGAAAGAGGAAAAAAAGCACACTTCTACTACTATACATTCACCCAAAAAATACAACACACACGAGAAAAAAAAATCAGAAAACACACATCCTTGTTTTATTCATCTTTTAAAAATTCACCAACACATTCACATCTTTTCTTCCTTACCCATTTTTTTTTTCATATCAACACAAATACATATACCATCACAACCTACAAAAGTTTGTGGGTATTCTAATCGAGCTTCGGTTAAAATTTTGCAGTATTCAACTTTACCTTATCTCTTTATTTAATTTATTCATGGAATTTGATGTAATTTTATGACAAGTTTTATTATATTTTGTTTTATTCATGAATTTGATAGAAATGATTCATTTGTTAATTGTTATATCTCTATTTCATGAATGAAGGTAGCTTTAATTGATGATTTTGTTTTTTTATTTATTTATTTTATTTGTTAGTTGTGATCTCTTAAAAATGAACAGGTCATAACATTGTTCTTGTCTTGATTTAGATAATAATGATAAAGTAGGTATAGTTAGGCTAAACAATAAATATATAAATAAATTATTGGTGTTTTATTTTATCAAAACAAAATTGAGATTTAGTTTTTTGCAATTCGGTATTGTTTTCTTTGATTAGAAAGTGTACACTTAATTTTGACATCAACTTTAAGAAATTGCAAAAAATAAAAACATATGAAAAATAATCAAAAAATTTATTCTAGAAGTTTAGTATTTTAATTTTATTTTTTTTAGGAATACATATTTTCTTTTAATGTTAGATCAAACACTTAAATAAATTAAAAAATATTTATTTCAATTAAGAATGTGGTAACACATCTTTTTTGAGATATTAAAGTAAACTCAAGGATGCGGTGACGCACCTTGTCCACTAATATAATTAGTTTTTATTAATTTAAGATAGTGACTCATAAAAAATAATGTTATTAAGTGTGATGCAAAGAAGGTAGTTATGTCTCCAAACTGTCAAGATCGAGAATGCAGTTATGCATCCGGTTTAAGACTAATAAAAATTCAAACAATTAAAACATGCGAGCAATCCATGACCTGAAATAATATATCCAAGAATAGTTTAAAGTAGGTAGAAGTCAATAAAAGCGACCCTGCTAAAACCACGGGACTCGAGGGATGCCTAATAACTTCCCCTTGATCAATAAAATTCCTTACCTGAATTTCTGGTTCGCAGACCAAATAAAGAGTCATTTCCTTTTGATTAGGAATTAAACAAAAAGGTGACTTGGAACACCACAACTTAATTCCAAGTGGCGACTCCAAAAAATAAAAATAATCCCTTAATCAATAATGTCACTTTAATTGGAAAAACCCTATCTGCCGCCGTGCGCGAAAAGGGATGTGACATCTCTGGCGACTCCGCTGGGGACTAACCAGAATTCGAGCTTTATTATATTGACTTTTACTTGATCTTATTGCTATTTTTTGGATATATTGTGTATGACGGCCTAATTGTTGCTCATTTATTGCTTTGATAATGCTGAATTGTATTAAATTGTCTTCATTTGCACAACCATTTTAAGTCTTTGAATACACCTAACACACGTTCATAGGAATGTAGTTATGCATCCTAGTTTCCCTTGAGATAAAACAAGAGTGTCTTGACACCCAGTGAAGGATATTTAGTCACATGTGTTAGGCGGGGTTGGACCAGCAATTAAGTCGGAATAGCGCTGCTACCGATAAGTTGTCCCTCCCTGGCTCGAGTTGTCCACTCGGGTAAGCTAGTCTAGACACTAATATCTTTAGGTTTGAGCTTATTAAACCTGAAATATAGACATGGCTATCTCTAGTAGGCTTCACTTATTTTCTTCATTTGCATTTGACTTGGTGGGATTCGAATAGGGGTCGGATCCATCTAGGACATGTACCCCTATCGTATTTAACCATCTAGATCATTTTATGTGCTACATGAAAATAAATTTATTTAGAAAGTTTTTGCAAGTTGATCTATTTTAGTGTGATTAATGGAATAAGAGAAAATACTATCTTTTCATTTTTACAAAATAAAAAAAGGGAGAAAACATAAAAAAAAAAAATCTTTTATAAGTTATTATACCCTTTTCAAACAAGAAATGAAATTTTTTTACACTACTTCACAAAAATTACAAAAAATAAAAATAAATTATTTAAGTGTCTTTTGTACAGTTGATAATAGAAGTTCAAAATAGTTTTCTTTCATAATACTTTGAAAAGTTCAATCTGGATGAACTATGCACACCTGATTCTTACCTCAATGAGATACGTAGGCAACCCTTTTTGGGTTCGGTGATCTTTATTAAAAAATTAAAAAGAAAAAATCTTTTTTTAAAATATTCAAAAAAAAGGTGAAAAACAAGAAGTTTTAATCTTTACCAAAAACAAGTTTTTATTAATTTTCTTTTAATAATTCAAAAAAAAAAAAAAACTAAAGGATTTTACCTCAAAGCTCTAAAAAAAACTTAGTTATTGAGTTTTTGAAAAAATATGCAAAGATCTTAGTCATGTTCGCAAGCGTGTTACATACGCAATCTCAAACGGATTTGATCAATGCATTATTAAATCATTTGTTTAAAAAAATAACTTAGAAGGTCTAACTCTAACAAGCATTATTATCCATGCACAGTTAAATTAAGGTGGTTGATTTGTGGTGAAGTTGGCATCCCATCCCTACAATACAAGGTCAAAAGGGAAAATAAATGACTCGCAAAGACGGAAATGAGTCGGACAATGATGAGGTCCAGAACCAGATGATGTCACAAGAAATAGTGTCAGTCGAAGAGATAAGGATACTAAGACAGCAAATGACGGAGATGTGCGAAGCTTGGATGAGTGGACAAGCTCCACCGCCTTCAATCCGTGACTATCTAAATACAAATATGTCACCCCCTATCCAAGTATCGATAAGTGACCTAATTTATCCACCTGGATTCAATCCCGCATCCAACGTAGCTGGAACTTCTATGGTGCGCCCTTTGAGTACGCCTATGACAAGTAATCCACTATTCATTCCAACTACATCGACTAATGTCGGTCAACAACCTATAATGGAGCCAAAATCCAACAATGATCCTCCACCTAAAGTTCAATATGATCGAGATTATACTCCTGAATTGACTTTTAAATTTCCAAGTTCTTACCCTCACACTCATCAGTATAGTTCCCATGTTGAGGCTGAAAAAGTTGTTAAAAACGAGGAACATGAAGAAATGACTAGAAAAATGAAGAGTTTGAAACACAGTGTAAGAGATATGTAAGGATTGGGAGGTCAGAAAAGTGTTTCATTCAATGATTTGTGCATGTTTCCCCACATTCATCTACCCATCGGTTTTAAAATTCCAAAGTTTGAAAAATATGATAGACATGGAGATCCCGTAGCTCATTTAAAGAGATATTGTAATCAACTGAGAGGGGCTGGAAGCAAAGAAGAATTGCTCATGACTTATTTTGGGGAAAGTTTGATGGGAATTGCCTGAGAATGGTTCATAGATCAAGAAACTTCTAACTGGCATACATGGGATGATTTGGCTCGATGCTTTGTTCAACAATTTCAATATAACATTGACATAGTTCCATATCGTACTTCACTTGTCAACATGAGGAAGAAGACCACCGAAAATTTTCGTGAATATGCTATTAGGTGGAGGGAGCAACTTGCTAGGGTTAAGCCGCCAATGAAAGAGTCTGAAATGATTGATGTTTTCCTTCAAGAGCAGGAACTAGACTACTTTCATTATTTACTTTCCGTTGTTGGAAAAACATTTGCTGAAGTTATTAAGATTGGTGAAATGGTGGAAAATGGCATCAAGTCTGGAAAAATTGTAAGTCAAGCTGCCTTGAAAGCTACAACATAGGTGATTAAAAATGGATCAGGAAATCTTGGGGGAAAAAAAATGAAGGAGGATGTAGTAAATGTTGTGTCAGACACACAAAAGGGTCCAAGGGGTCCAGTTTATCAATATGCACCACCTCAATTTCATCACTATCTCCCCATGCAAGATACACAATACTCTATTGTCCCACCTCAATATGCATTCTATGGTGCACAACCATATGCATATCCACCAAACTATCCTCAATAGATAGCACCAACAAATCAAAATGTTCGTCCTTTTTCTCAAAATTTTTGAGCACCTTATAATCCCCGTCCAAGACAGGGATTTGAGGGAGATCAAATACCTATGAGCAATTTCACACCAATTGGAGAGTCTTACACAAGTGTATTTGAGAAATTGAAACGTTTGAATATGATAGAGCCAATTCCTCAAAATTGCGTAGATCCACATGCAAAAGATTTCAATCCTACACTACAGTGTGCATACCATTCTGATGCTCCAGGGCACAGTACTGAAGATTGTAGAAATTTAAGAAGAAAGGTGGAAGAGATGATTCAAACAGATGATCGTGGTTTAAAATGATGATCCCCCAAATGTTACTAAGAATCCTCTACCGGCACATAATGATGTACACTTCATCGAAATGATATGTGATAATAAAGACTATGACAATTCTCTCAATTATCAGGAAAAGAAAATTGAAATTGTTGGAGCTTTCATGAAGGCTAGCGTGCAAAGTAGTGGCTAAGAATTCAAGCTTGGTGATTGGGATACACCTTTCTTTTCTCTAAAAAAAGAGTGTATGGATAGTTTATTTTGTTATCATTTCTGCTATGCAATTCTTTTTTATTTTATTTTAGTAAGTCAGACCTTTCTATCATTTCTCTTATGTGTTTGTTTGTTGAGTCTTGTCGTAGTTTGGGTTACTATAGAGTTGTAACCTAAAATTTAGTTTATTGTCTTGTCATCAAGTTTTTTTTTAATCTTAATATAATCTTTATTTTGTGTCAAAGTGACCCATTTTATTTGGCTTTCCACATACATTTCTTTTCAATTCAATTTTTGTGACATAATATGGAAGATGATTTGGTAAGATCTTAAGATTATATCTAGCCTTGAAATGAATACACCATAGAAGTAAAAAAATAAATACATTCGAGGAAATGAATAAATGACTTAAACACCTTGATACGTCCTTTTAGTATCGAAAATGGTTAAAAGAATAAGTTTCATTTAAATTGACGTATGTCATTTTTTGTCAAGAAGGTATTACTCAAATGGAGATTTCATGCTAATATACATATCCATCAATGCATACGTTGCAAAGAGATAATGTATGATTTTCACTTCACATCTTAAAGGGCATGCTTGTATTTGTCATTAGTAATAATTGATTTGAGGAAGACATTTCATTCTACTATCCAAACACTGTGTAATCCTTTGCTATTCCTTTTGAGCCTTAAATTTATTATCTTTCATACCCCTCTTTTGGAATCAAAATACAGTCAAAAAGAAAAAGAAAAAAGAGTCACAAATTCAAAAAAGGAAAAAAGAGTCACAACTGAAAAAAAAAATAAAAATATAGAAGTCACAAAAAGAGTAAAAAAAAGAGTTGAAAAAATCAACAACAAAAGAACAAACTTCCTGAACTACGTTCGACCTAATTCTTGCTATGACAAAATACGTAGGCAGCCTTATTCTGAGGTTCGGTCCAACCAAGAAAAATCTCTAAGATGCTCATCACAAAAAACTGGGGCAAAAAAAAAAAAAAAAAATATATATATATATATATATATAATAATAATAATAATAATAATTATTATTATTATTATTATTATTATTATTTTGATTTTGTTTATTTGTTTATTTAGAGTCGATTCCAAAAGTCGTAAGTCTTAACCGTCTTTTAAGTATTATATCTTAGATTTCACCCTTTCTTTGTAACCCTATCCAAAAGCCACGTTACAATCCAAATAAAGACCTTCTGATCATTTTTTAACAATGAAAAGTCAAGCAAGCTTTCAGTGTTGATTATCATATGAGGAAAAATGTCACGTCCCTTCCATAAGAAGCGAAAAATGAGGGAATCTTATCGATGAAAATTTTCAAAAGCACTATAAGACATCATTTGTGTTGAGAGAAAGTGAAAAATGAGAGAGTCTTATTGGTGAAAACCCTTAGGGCACTATAAGACGATGTGAGTGAGAGGCATTCAAAATGAGAGAGGTTATTGGTGAAAAACCTTTCGAGGCACCACAAGTCGAATGTGAGGTATGAATCTAGTGCAAAAGTTGGATTATAAAAGTCTGACTTCAGAAGGTTGAAAGTTTGACAAAGATAAAGTTTAGATTGATTGGACAAATCAAGCCATTTAATCTCACATGCATGTCATGATCATTAGAATTGACCATCACTCTCAAAGGAGTTTCTTTTTTTTTTTTTCATTTTTTTTTCTCTTAAAGGTCAATTTTTATTTTTACTTTCTTTCTTCTTATTTTGTATCGTTCAATTCGGTTTCATTTTTTCCCTTGAATTAGTATTCATTAAAGCAAGCAGAAAATGATTTCAAAATTGCTGCCATGTTTTCAATTGTACAAAACAAAGTTTGGTCAGCACCTCAAATGTGACATAATTCAAGAAATATTGATATGCATAGTAACTTGCCAATAATTGACAAATTTTGAGAATTTATATGAATACAAGATTCAATGATTATTGGAGGGTGGAAACAATATAACAAGTATGAAGTTGGATGTTTTGAACAACTAGAGATATTTTCAAGATTATCAAGGTGAGCTGACTAGTAAACGAAAGCAGTTTATCTCAAAGCTAAAATTAGCTTCAAACATGGCAACAATAGGAGAAGCTATCCTCAAAGTAAAATGCCACAAATCGACTGCCATTAAAAAAAAAGAGAAAAAAAAATGAAAGACTAAAATTTGTGAACATTATTGCAAAAAAAAAAAAAAAAATTACATGCATTTTTTCTCCTAGGAAAAACATTTCCTAGATTGAGACATTTATTTCTCATTTTTCTCCTAGGATAAAAACTTCCTTGTCCTAGACCGTTATTAGTATTATTATTTTATTTATTTATTTATTTTCTGTATCCTAGAATAAACACTTTCTAGTTGTGGTAAAAGTACAAATATAGAATCTGAATTGACTTTATAAACCCTACGAACCCTAAACCCTACGAATGCGAATACCTCAAATACCGTCTATGGCCACGCCGGCCGACGGTCAGCCCCCCACTGGGGTTGGTCTGCCCACCATAAACAACCCTACCACCACCACTAACAATCTTGATTATGCTGCTGCAGTACATAATTCAATTGGCCCACAGGTGGCAGAGCCTATAGATATTAAACCTATTATTTTTTTGCATGGGGAGCCAACGATTACATGGACAAAGAAGGAATTTGAGAAGTTAACAGTGAGACAAAATCTCCAGTATGCTGTGGTAGCTAAATTTTCCTATGGACGTCCTGATCTATATGAATTGAGGAAGGCAATTCCGATCCAATTGGAAATTAAAGGACCATGTAATATTGGTTTCTTAGAGGAGAGGCACATACTGATTAGATTATCATTACTAGAGGATTATGCAACTTTGATGTCTAAAGCTTGGGAACTCAGAGTAAGGAATAGTTATTTCCCCTTAAGATTCTTAAAGTGGGATCCGTGGTTCAACCCAGAGGAGGAAACAACCATTGCCATTGCATGGATTTCGTTCCCCGGATTGCCAACTAATTTGTTCGATAAAGAATCCCTTTTTTCTTTGGCAACAGCTGTGGGGAAACCTCTAGTGATTGACAAAGCCACTAATAACCAAACCATACCTAGTTGTGCGAGGGTTAAAGTGGAAGTTGATTTGCTAAAAGAACTACCAAAAAGAATTCAAATCAATTGTATAGAAGAGGAGACGGGAACAGTCAAATCAAAATGGCA
>JAJOOE010002694.1:0-59503 GCA_036250405.1 Solanum raphanifolium | reverse complement strand
ATTAGTGATCGAATCAACTATGGTTGTTTTACCCTTGTCAACATTGTTTTTACCAAAATCCATATTCAACTATAAAAAGTAGTAAATTATATATAATATGAAAATGTAATGCAAAGTTTTAAACAAATAAATAACTAAATAAGTAGAGACTAGAGACTAATTACTCACAAAATAAATAATTAAATGCAAACAAATAAATAACTAAATGAAAGGTGAGTTGGAACGAATGTACCAAACATCTACTAAAAAAATAGACGTGTATGACCAAAAGCCGAAAATTAAAAGTTGAATTTTGAAGCTCCAATTTCCAAAGACCAAAATTCAAATTCGTAATTTTAACGAGAATAAGAGATTAGAGAGTAGAGACTAGAGAGAGTAGAAGATAATATTTTTGTGAATTGTGAGTTAAAATAATGAAAGATTGGGGGTATTTATAGTTAAAAAAAAAGGATGAAAATGTAGTTTTTAGAAGGTTGGGGTATTAAAAAAAGTTTGGGGGGTAGGGAGGTGTAAAGGGGAGTTATGGGGGTGAAAGAGCCGTTGGTAGGGCCCAAAACCCGTTGCCCAACGGCTATAATACTAATAATTAAGATTTAAAAAAAGAAAAAAAAATTTACGAACCGGACCGGACCGGGACTAACCGGTAAATCCCGATTTCTATCCCATTACCCCTCCCGGACCCGCTACTGTCCGGACCTAACCGGCACAAGCCGGAATCGAGACGGAACCGGTCTTATCAAGATATAATTTGTATGAACTATCAGAAAGAGTTCAAGTACCAGTGAGATGATTATGCTTAAGGAAACTAAAACACCCATTACCAAAATTAAGAGAGTATCCAGTCTTATCCAATATAGACAAAACAATAAATTTCTCGAAAGAGAAGACACATAATAAGTTTCAAGTAAATCTATGTGACGCTTAATATCGAAGATTAAACGATAAGTCCAATAGCTTCAACTAGAGCCTTCACTCTTTTCCCATATAACCAAATATTTTGTTATGCATTATGATCTATGTTGTAAGGAATCTGTGCATCATATTAAAAATATGAACAGTACAACCAGAGTCAATCCACCAATTATTATAAGGAATTTCAGTTAAATTTGATTCAAGACATGTAATAGCCCAAAGGTTACCTTTCTTCTGAACTATGCCTTACATTTCAAGCAATCTTTCTCAAAGTGTCCGGATTTTCCATAGAAACGACACTTATCATCCTTATATTCCTTCTTACATATTTGAGATGAAGACTCGCTAACATTGTGTTTCTTTTGCTTTCCCTTATCATGCTTCTTTCCTTTCTTTCCATCTCTTTGATGACTTACAAAGTTGATGGAATGAGTTCCTTGATTCTTCAACCTTATATCCTCCTGAACCAGCATTCCATGCAATTCATACACGTTCTATTTATATTTTATGGTATTGTAGTTCATTTGGAAAGGACCATTCTCAGACGCTAATGAGTTGATGATGAATTGTACAAGGAAATTTTATTCCACTTCCATTCTCAAAGACTTAAGTCTTGCTGCTATGTTTGTCATGTCAATAACATGCTCATCCATGGTACGAGAACCATCAAACTTCTTGGTGGTCAAAGTACCCATTAGTGTCCCAGCAAGGGACTTATTAGCAGTTTGAGAGGATTCTTTCACAAGTTTCAGAAATTCTTTTTCATTCTTAATTTTGGGAAGAGTAGTCTTAATGTTGCCCACAATATTCATTCGCATGACCATTAGGCCTAATCTATTAGGTTGGTCTCAGTGCCTATAATGGGACCTTTCTTCAATACTGCTAGTTTCAATATGTAACACCTCAGATTCGAGAAAGGGTAAAAATCTCAGATTTTAGAAGTTTCTGGTGCCATTCGACGGAGGCCAACCACAACTGTGGATTGCTACCCAAATAGGCTCAAGGACCATGAACCACGACCTGGACCAACAGACCATTGGGTCCACGATACGTAGTCGAGTGTCCGTGGATCATGACCCCAAAAGTCTAGTATCTGACACGGAATGACAGGTGTGCAAGACGGACCGTTGGTCAAACCACGGTCTGTCGGTCTAAAGCATCGTTAGGGGCGGCAATTATTTTCCTAGGGGCAATTGGGTCTTTTCCTAATTAGTCTAGCCTAATACTATGTCATTTTGCCAACGTCTAGGACCCCTATATAAGTATTTTGACCCCAAAATGAGGCGTGCTTGAATGGTGAAAGCAAGTAATCATTTGCACACTGGAGAAAATGATTCCAAGTCGGATTAGTAATGTAGATGATTTAATATAAAATCTTAGTGTTTTGTAGGAAAATTCTTGAGCCCATCCGCCATTGATTTTTAGCTAATTAGGGATAAAAGTATGAATGAAATTGACTAGAATAAACATAGATGATTCAAAAGTTGGCGAGCTCGATGGAGTTTGTCGTTTACATTTTGTGAGTCACCCATAATCACCCCATCTTACATTTTTGGCCTTCAATTAAGCTTAAATTTTTTGAAACTTTCAGTGAACAACTATCAGATCACTGACTGAGTTCGGCGAATCACCATTTAGATTATCTTCTCGTTGACTCTACCTTGAGCATTTTAGTCAAAGACCTTATTATTTTCGGCGAGGTTTGACACACTCAGCGAGTCTCCAAGTGCCTTTTGTGAGCATCAACTTCACATTTTTGCTCTTTTCCCATGGTTTTAGCCTCTTTTTGTGGGATTTTGTCCTTGCCTTGTCATTGATTTTTCATAGCTATAAAACAATAAGAAAACATTAGATATAGACATAAAAGGCATTGATGACACTACTTGTTAAACTAAAAAGGCCTCAAATAATTCAAAATCTCAGACTCATCACACCCGCCGGTCTTATGTGAAGGGTTGTTGGGTTATCGTTGTTGTTTGTACCTTCCGCACTTTTGAGGGTACAATTAGGTTATTGTTTGACTATAACTATATATTATTGCATTGAATTGATCGTTAGTTTCTTAAGTGATTGATTTTCCCCTTTCTTTGGTACTCTAATTCGGTTGTGGTTATATTGTGTAGCGGTGTTATTGTGGGTCTTTCCTTGGTAGTTAACTTACGTAGTAGGATGTTATCGTGATCAGGTTTGTTGAGTTGCGCCTCCAGGTATGTTCCTTTTACTCGGTCTCACACTTAGTGCATCCTATTCCCTCATTCTCATTACTTATATTTTTATGCTACATATTCTCGTTAGACACTTTTGCAGTAAGAAGGGCCTAAATTGCCCCTCAAGTATTTGAATTAGGACAAAACTATCCTCCATCCACATTTTGACCCTAAAATATCCTTGGTGTCCACCTTTAAGCTCAAAAATGCCCTCGATGTTAATCATTTGGCTCATATTTGCCCTTATTTTTAATATTTTCCTTAAAGTAAAATTATCAAATATTTATTTATTAGGTTGCCTAATGTGATTGGTCCAAATTTAGACCCTTCTCAAATAAATAATAAAAATCATATTTTTTAAAAATTACTTTTTACTAAACCACATATGATTCATATTTTGACCCAATACACTTGAAATAAATATTGAAAAAATAATTAATTTCGTAATATCTTCTTGTTGGTCTATTTTAAATCAACCCCCAATTTATTATAACCCAACTCATAAATGGAGATCCAACTAAAATCGATACTCACTCCGACTGATTTTCCATCTAAATTTTATTTATTATTTCTATTAATATAAAATTTTCTATCAATTATCCAAATGCCTTGTTCATTTTCTCTTTTTTATTCCTTTCTTTAATCTCTTATTCTTAATAAGGATATTCGGGACTCAAACTTGAACTGAACTCACATGTTCATATTTTTTTAATTTGTATTATTTCCATGGTGGGATGGGGGTGGGGATAGGAGAAATTATTGTTTTTATTCTTTTAATTTGAATTTTGGGTACATACAAAAGAAAAATGTGATATTCATACACATTTGCCTAATTAAGTCATCTTTTATTGAACTAATTATTTCTATATGAATGCCATAGTTGTTTTCCTCTTTTTTTCTGTCTCTTGTTTGTCATAAATTGAAAAACAAAATTAAAATGGTGGACAAGATCCAAATAGAAAAAAAAATGGAAGAGATAGGAAATGAAGGGGTTGGTGGGGGGGGGGGGGAGGGAGTGTAGAGAGTAGATGCCTAACTTTTTTTATTTTTAAGTTACTATGAAATTCAAAATCAAATCAATCATGTGAGCTCATATATTAAGTAATTTCAAATTATTTTAATGGAAAAGGGCCTAAAATGTCCTTAAACTATGGGATTTGGTACAATATTTCCCTCCACCCACCTTATGAGTATGATCCGTTAGACATAAAAGTATTTTTGAGCCAAAAGATTGACGCTGGGGTATTTGGGAGACCAAATGAATGGAGGGTAGTTTGTACCAATTCAAATAGTTGAGGGGCATTTTAGGCCCTTCTCTGTTTCCTTATTTACGTACTATTTTTACTTGTTTTTCTTTGGAGCTTCAGTTGGCCTATACCTACTAAGTACCGCTTGTTGGTACTCATACTACACTTTCTCACCCTGCAGATCATACAACAAGTTCTTTTGTTGATTTGGATCTCGTGCACAAGAACTTTTGGGATGCGGAGATTGGTGTCGGCTCATAATGCAAATATCCCTCTATGTTGGTTAGGACTACTCTTTATTTTGCTTTCGGAGATAGTTTTGTACTTACTCTATTTGAAAAGCCTTGTACTTGTAGGCTAACTTACTGGTGGGATGTGGTAGGTATAATCATAACCTAATAAATCGGATCGTGAGAAGTATTTTGACTTCCTCAATTATCAAAATTCTTATTGTTACATTATCTTCAATTTATTCTCTACATATTGTGAGCACTCAACTTACAGTATTTATCTCATTATAAATTATGAGAATTTACTAGATATGTTCTCTAAACTACTCTAACCAGCAGTTTCTCACCACTCATTATCACCTCATCAAAGCTTCGATATCTCTAAACACGTTTTTAAACACATAATATTGCTCTTTCATATACCTTGGAGTACACAATAACCTAAAAATCCTATCCCTTCTAGTTTTCTATTTACCAAAAATCCATTAAAAATGTTGTTTGTGGAATACATAGCGTTGTGCACGGGATACATAAGGTTTGATACATTCCAGTTAATAGTTGTTGCGTTTCAGAAGGAAATAATAACGTAGATTTGATTTAATAACTATAAATCCCATAATTCACGCCTGAAAGATTGGAAACCTTCAATTCCATTACGTAACTGATTGATAAATTCAAATTTCAAATTAGAGCTCCTTCAGCTAACCAAATTTATCATGATAAAGTGGATCTACATTCTAAGAACTCGAAAAAAATAGCTTTAGACGATGAATATCATAATTTTGTTACAGCATTCTGGAATTTGGGTAAGCGATGTTAATTACGAAGGTTACAAGGTTGATGGAATTGTCGTTGGAGAATCAATTTCTTTTATTAATCCGAAAGCGTTGATTTTAGTAGAGTTGGAGATCGACGGTGTTAGAAAAGATATGAAATCGTACTCGTAGACGGAAATATATGTCCTTGAAAATGGATTGACATGGGTGTGAAACTTTATTTGGAAGTAAGAAGAAATGAGCCTGTAATTGGCATGTATCCGTTATGTATTGATACAACTGAGAAAATGATTGGGGAGATACATAACTTTGATTGTTCATCCGATGAAATCATATGCGTGGAAGGTACAAAAAGAGATACTGAAGCTCTTGCTCTGGTCGAACGAGAATTTGTGATTTAGATTGTATTCCAGAATTGAATGCTACAAATTACATACCTGATTCCAATAGTACTGATGTGAAGACGGGCCAGTTGTATAAGGATAAAGGAACACTCATCGCTGTAATGGCGAAATATAAAATAAAGAACAACTTCAATTTCAGAGTGAAAAGATTGAATAAAAAAAGGTATTGGACTGTTTTAGCTCTAATTTGATTTGTTTTTCTTCAGTTTATGCATATAATTAGTACAATTCTAGTTTCTATTGCATTTGATACATTAGTCTAATTAGTATATGTATTGTATTGATAAGTTCGTTGGTGTTTGATGATTTAAACAAATTGGTAAGTATTATGATTGTTATTATTGACAATTGATTTAGGTGTGTATTGATTAACTTTATTATGTGATACATAATAATTTTGTATTCAAATTGTTGTGTTCTTTATTATGACAGATACATTAATTGTGGAAAACTTTAACAGTGCTTTTGTTATATGACTTAATCTAATGAAAAAATGTGTACAACTATGTGTTACTTTGCTTCAGTGATGAATGTGGGTGGACTTTAAGGTCTTCGTGCAGAAAGAAATCTGATGTATTCAAAGTGAGGTACTTTAACAATGAACATATGTGTCCGATGCGGGATAGGATACTTACAAAAGTACAAGCAACAATTGGATTTATTAGTGGTGTGACTGCCCCCAAGTTGTTTAATCATAAACAAATTCATATGCCGCAAGATGTAATTGAAGATATTCGAGCAATATATGGGGTTGAAATATCATACCAGCAAGCATGGCGTGCTAAGGAACATGCACTGGAAATGCTAAAGGGTAAACCATCAGAAGGATATAAGCAGATGCCGAGATACATATGGATGCTAAATAATGTGTATCCAAATTCATATATAAGAATGCAAAAGACGGAAAATAATCAATTCATGTATCTTTTCATAGCACTGAGGCCATTGATAAGAGGGTTCGACTATTACAGACCAGTAGTTGTAGTGGATGCTGCACATCTTGGCGGGGCTTACAAAGGTACTTTTGTATCAGCGAGTACACTCGATGGTGCAGGTATGACTTTTGTAATACTGATGTAATTTTGAACTTTGTTTCAGTGTATAATCAGTATATCTTAGTGTAACAGTTATGTATCGTATAGTTAAATGTGTGCTGCTTTGTAAATAGGTTGCATATTGCCGTTGGCATATGGTGTTGTAGACACTGAAAATGACTGTTCGTGGACATGGTTCTTCGAACAATTCAAAAATGCATTTGGCGATCGTGAAAACATGTGTATTGTATCAGATAGAAATGAAAGTATTATGAAGAGTGTAAGCATTGTGTTCCCAAATGTACCTCATTGTGCATGCATATGGCATCTTTGGAAGAATGTATGTTCAAACTTCAAAAGGAGTAAAAACACACTAAGTGATATATTTTACTCAATGGCAAAGGCATACAGAAAGGAAGATTTTGATAAATTAATGGCTAAGGTGGTGAAAGTTGATCATAGGGTGAAGGATTACCTTGAGGATGCTGGGTATGAGAAGTGGTCAAGAGTTCATTCAATAGTAAACAGAGGTAGAATGATGACTTCGAACATCGCAGAGTGTATCAATGGATGCCTTGTTGATGCACGTCGTTTAACTATAATAGACTTCTTGGAGGAAGCTAGACTTCTATTTGGTAGTTGGAACTGTAAAAATAGAGAAATAGCGTCATATACAAAGGACACATTGGGCCGAAGATTTGAGGAGGTATTGATTGTAAATGCATCTAAAAGTTTAAAGATGAAGGTATTTATCAATATCCCTGTCTTTCTGTTTGATGTATCAGAAGCTCTGATAATTTCACTGATTTGCATTGTTTGAGAAATGATATGTAAATGTCACATTATGTAATGCATCAGTAACTTCTAATTACTTTCAGGTTGTTCCATCGTCTGAATATATTTTTTCAGTTTATGAAGTCGGAAGAAGATACATTGTATGCCTTGAGCGGAAAATATGTACGTGTGGAAGATTTCAACATGATGAGATACCTTGCGAACACGCAATTGCAGTTTTGAAGCACAAGAATGTTACGGATTTGCATCCATATTGCTCTGATTACTACAAGTCTGATGCATTAGAAAAAACCTACGAGGTTGCAATGGTTCCAATGCCAGATAAAGAGGATTGGATCGTTCCAGACTATGTTTTAGATGAAATTGTCTTGCCACCTAGGTATAGAAGGTTGGCTGGACGACCAAGGAATAGAAGAAAGAAAAACGCGGATGAGAAGATAACGGTGAACAAGCATTCTTGTGGGAGATGTGGACAAGAAGGTCACAACAAGAGGACTTGTACTTTCTTCCCGAAAGAGAATTGAAATAATGTTTTAAAATAGGATATTTGTGTTCGTGGTTAATAAATTCCAATTATATGTATTTTTCGCTTTAGTATTTGGATTAAATAAAGTGTATTGTTTAAACAATTTATTTTGTTGTTAAACTAAATGCATTTGTTCATAACAGTGTGTCAATCTTATATTAAATATGTATAAACTGTGAAAAATAATTATTGTGTAAATGAATGAAATATTGATTCAATACCATGATAATGATTTAAACAAAATTAAGTGTCCCAAAATTTACTTTTGCAAACGTTAGTATATGTATCATATATACCACATTATGTTGTATCATATACACTGAAGACTATTAATAAAGCACACATTAAAACTCTTAAAACTGTATTTGATACAGTTATAATTTTGATATATTTTACCTTAGCAGTGTTGCAGTTCAATTTAATAGTTTGTTGTGTTATGTTTGTTGATTTACATGATGTGTCATATACATTCGTGTAATTCAAGTGACTTATACATAAATTTGCTTGGTATATGTGAATAAAATTCATGCATAATATACATTACGATTTATGTATCATATACATCATTTCGTAAGTAAACTATCAGATTACTTAAAGTCAAACAGTGATGATTGTGGGGTTTAACGTTATAAAGCAACAAATGCATTTGTTCATAACAGTGTGCCAATCTTATATTAAATATGTATAAATTGTGAAAGATAATTATTGTGTAAATGAATGAAATATTGATTCAATACCATGATAATGATTTAAACAAAATTAAGTGTCCCAAAATTTACTTTTGCAAATGTTAGTAAATGTATCATATACACCACATTATGTTGTATCATATACACTGAGCCTATTAATAAAGCACACATTAAAACTCTTAAAACTGTATTTGATACAGTTATAATTTTGATATATTTTACCTTAGCAGTGTTACAGTTCAATTTAATAGTTTGTTGTGTTATGTTTGTTGATTTACATGATGTATCATATACATTCGTGTAATTCAAGTGACTTATACATAAATGTACTTGGTATATGTGAATAAAATTCATGCATAATATACATTACGATTTTTGTATCATATACATCATTTCGTAAGTAAACTATTAGATTACTTAAAGTCAAACAGTGATGATTGTGGGGTTTAACGTTATAAAGCAACAAATGTATCTAAAGCAATATAGTGAAAACACATAATTTTAATAAATAACAAAATATTGTACTAAGTTTTTAGAGAAACACATAAAAGAAGTGAATTTGTCTTCAAAACAAAACAATATGAAAAACTGTTCATGGAATCCCTATTAAGTACTAATCTATGTTAAAGAAATCTTGTTCAGTTGGTGTTGTGAATTGACCCTTAGGCTTTGGTGGATCGTCATTCTCACTTATGTATCCACCCTTGAACTTGTCGCTGCCGTATCTCCACAACAATGCTGCATATCTATTGCGAAGATAATTTGCTAAATGGCCATCAGTATCAGGTGGTATAATAAGTTGGTCAGTCAAAAACTCTGCAAATGTAGCTACATATAACCCGCAGTCCCTACAACAAAATGCAGAATACAAATTTGTAAAAAAAACTTACACATATGATTGTAGTCAAGAATTTAAATACTTACATGCTATCATCTTCTTGTTGCATGATGCCTTGAACGTATTCAATATTGAAAGGAATATGTGACTCCAAAAGTGTACCAGTTTGTTTGTCCTTATATGCATCAAGTTTTGTCCAGATTGTTCGCTCAGTTTTTTCAAAGAAACCACTGTCAAGGAGGTAAGAAGGTAGCATCCTTGACAACATTTTTATCTCCTCATAATGTACTTGTTTCCTTGTGCCTATAGAAGAGTCATACACGCGTATCAACCTTCGATTCAATTCAACAACAGCTAACACCCAATGGAAGTGTCCATCACAATTAACCGGAATGTAAATATCGTCCACAAGATGCCATGGTAATGCAGTTGGTATTGAAAATCCTTTCATGACGTTGGTTATTGACCTCTCATGTACAGATACAGCTACCGCACGATCAATGTGTTCTTGGGTACTAATATCATCATCAGCCACATTGTTATAATACCTTTCATGGGTATTGTTGATATGTGAACTGAACAAACAATTGGCTGTTGTGTATCTATATTGATTCATGCTACGAAGTTTTGATTTTTTACGAAGGTAGTAAAAAACAACATCGATGTGCTACACAAAACATTATAAACATAATTATACATTTAAAAAGAAAATAATGAAAATAAAATGTTAGATACTGAATTAATATGTATATAAGACCTATTAAATGAATGTATCATATATATCAAAATAACTATATATGATACATTTCCATTTAATGTAGCAGAAACATGAAATTTACATATACATGTCATATTTACCTGATCATTCCAACAGTTTTTGGGCTGGGACATGACATAGAACCAATTTTTATTGGACGGATATGCAACAACATAATCCATCATTTCAAAACCCAATGAAGAGGCTTTTGCTCTGTACTTATCCTCTGTTGGTTTCCTGTTTTATTAAGTGTAAAGAAAAGATGTACTTTAAAAGTGCAACAAGATTTGTAATTTCAAGATTGAACAAATGTAGTAAAAAGTATAAAACTTACTTTTTGGCATGTGTTTTGAGAAGATCTGCAGTAACCCACTCAATAAACTCATCAATCAGATATTACGGTGCTTGGTTTGTGATCTCACAACCTTCAAATGGAAAATTTGGACGAATTACATCCTCTATGACCTCTTTTCCTTTTCACTTGACCCAAATGAAGTCAAATAAGGAGATTTGCAGATTTTTGAAGGCATCCTGATACGTGCAAGAGGAGTCTTTGTATCGCTTCGGACAACAATCTCTGTGATTGGAATATCAGTGGGTAATTGACTGTCCGAAAGAAAACTTTGGCTATTGGTTAACTCCTGTGGATTTGCCGCACTAACTGGTTTAACAGGAATAGGCAATCTTCCTAGATCAGCAATAAGTGTATGCATGACTTCTCGAGTTTCAGATGATATTGTACCAGAAGTTGTAGAATCCTATATGAATCAAATTGATAATTAAATAAGATTTGATAAACCATATGATATATAAATGATACATAAAGCATAAATTACTGATGTATCAAATGTAGCAGTATCTGGCAAAGACTGATTGGTGTTACGTTGAACTTTATATGAAGCATCTTCGTTCATTGTTCCTTCGAAGAACTGTTGAGGCATTTGTGCTGTTGGATCATCCTAAATAACAACATATTGTACAATTTAGGATACATTAAACAATATATGTAGCATATACAAAGGACTGTTAATGTATCAAGATAGATTACATATATTAGACAATCAATTTATTTAGGCACACTGATATGTATCTTGCAATGGAATGTATCATATACACATAATTAAAAATGTAAGTAGCATACACACAAAAAATTGATGTATACAAATCACACAAATAAACTGCAATGTATCATAATCACACTGGTATGTATCTTGTAATGAAATGTATCATATACACACATAATTAAAAATATAAAGTATCATACACACAAAATTGGATGTATCACACAAGTAAACTGCAATATATTATAATGGCACATTTTGATGTATCACTACAAAGTTGATGTATACTAATAATCAATTTACGATGACAATAATACCTTCTTATGCTCAGTTATTTCTGCAGTATGATGAACATTTGCATCTGATGATTGAAGTTCTGAAACTTGCTTCATTTCTTGATGAGTCTTCAATGTATCTTCAGTCTGTATTTTTTAAACAAGTTTTTTTCAAACAAAATATGTTACTAATAAATTGTTTAATTAGATATCCGCAATGAATAAAGTAAAATAAAGCTGATCTTCAACATTAAAATCAGATACACCAATGTCTTGGTCATTAATGGAAAAATCCATCTGTATCGGTGAGGTTGGTTCTTGATCAAACTTGCAGGTACTTGTTTGATGTCCATCATTGCCTTCTTTACCGGAAACTTCAACAATGCGCGGCGTAGACTTGCCACCCAAATCCTTCATAAATTAAATTTTTAACAAAATGAGTCATGAAAGTTAAAACACACAAACAAAACAGCTATACAACACAATACCTTTGGTTGTTTGTTGTCCTCCCTATTCCTAGAATTCATCATCTCAGAGTGGTTTGCCTTTATCAAATTCACAAGATACTCAAATTTACTGTCAACCTATTAAAAAAATTAACATTCAGTTTTATATTTATGAATAATCAAAAAATATAAATTAATATCATTACTTACGTATTCCTTCATATGTTGTTTCAGTTCTTCAATATCGGGATATACAGACTTATCTTTTTGGACTTGTGACGAGACATGGGCAAAAGATATATTAGCAGGTGGGGTAGGCGCTTCATCCGGCATTGAGAATGACTGGTTTAATGGCGGCCTTAACTGCTCTGACAATTCAGGCTTCGACACCTTTGTTTTAGGTGTATCAATTTTCTTTCTCCTTTTGGGTAGTGGTGGAGATGATGTATCAGACACACGTGATGATTTTCTCAATAAATGACGAGGAGGGCTTGTTGAGAAATCCTCAAAACCTGAAGTGGAAGCCTTTGTTTGCACTTTGTTTGGCAGCACTGCTGTTGTGGATGGTTCAGGAGTATGAGCATCTTGAATATCGGGTAAATCAAGGGCATCAACTTCATCCTGTGTTGGTACAATGTTTGAACATGCATTCTGCATTTTAAAATGGTTGAATGTTATACAATATTATGTATCATACAAAAATTGTTATTTACAAAAAAAAATTAGAAAGCTTATTGAAAAACAATTAATTGCAAATTTAAAAGTAATGTTACCTCGGAGAAAATGCTGGACATAAACTTTTCATATTTTGGCTTTACAGCCACGACAGTCCAATTACATATCCTGGGAATACCATTCGCTACTTTAACAACAATATCTGAATTTACACTAGATGCACATTCATAAGTCCATACATTGAGTGCATAAGGCATACCAAATAAGCGATACATCTGTTTGCTTTGGTTGAAGTCTTGCCTGAGTGATGTAATTAGCTTATCGAATGCAATCTTTCCCCAAGGATACAATTCATACGTACCATCTTCGACCATTAGAAATTCTTCAATCTTTATGGAGGTCTCACCAAGATGGCATAACATGAAAGTATTAATGAAGTATAAGATGCCATCTGAACGGCGTCCTGTGTGGTATCCCAATTACCCATTACAAAACGTTGTATCAAGCGACTCTTGGTTATACCTGTAGTTGAATCAGGGAAATACCTTTGTAGTAACCGGCTCGAAGTGGATTCTGGATATGAAAAATCTGCCATATTTCCTTTGCATTTAAGGCCAGTTACAATGGCAAATTCCTTTATACCAAACTGCAATACAGTCCCGTTAGCATGTCGAACATGCAATACATCTTTATTATTGTGTTGCACCTCCAACAACAACAAGCACTTAGTAATCTGGCCCTGGAAATTACATTTTGGAATGTTCAAATATGGTCCAAAGATTGTATTCTTGAACATTTCAACGCCTTCTTCATTTATGGACTTTTTTATTTCATTCACAAAATCAAAATTGAACGTTGCTCTAAATCTTAATGGATGTGCTGGTATTTTTTTGATAACATAATTCATGCCCTGTTTATACAAAAAAAATATATAATTGTACTTGTCTAATCTCAAACAAATGATGTAATTAAGAGAGAATGATACATTGAAGATAATCTGTAAATTCAGTAAATACATTATAGTTTTATAATGACATCATATCAAACACGTTGTCAAATGCATAAGATACATGAGTAATTAACATCAGCCCAACCAACAAAATACTTGAATTATTTTCAGGAACAAACTGTAAAGGTAAATACATTATAGTTTTATAATGACATCATATCAAACATGTCGTCAAATGCATAAGATACATGAGTAATTAACATCAGCCCAACCAACAAAATACTTGAATTATTTCCAGGAACAAATTGTACAGTACACTAACAACATACTAATTTTTAAGAAATTATATGAATGTATCAGATACATCATATGCATGAACAAACAAAATCATGAACTCATACATGAGTAATTAACATCATCACAACCAACCAAAATCATGAACTCATACATGAGTAATTAACATCATCACAACCAACCAAATACTTAAATTATTTTAAGGAACAAACTGTAAAGGACACAAACATTCATTTTTAAGGAATTATATGAATGTATCAGATACAACATATACATCAACAAACAAAATCATGAATTGATACACCTTCAAAACTGTACAACACATGATGCTTTTACTGAATTTGAAATTAACATGATTGAAGATACATGAATGGTAAAATTAGTGAATCTGTCTTCATTGTTAAATGACTCTTAATTCGATTTCACAAACCACATGCATCAATGTAAAACTAGGGTTTTAATATATCAGCAAAACACTAAATTAACCGATTACAAATCGATATTGTTCTAACATACTATGAAAACATTGAATTGATAAGTAATGTATCTTCACATTGAGTTTTAAAAATTTCAGTCCAAACACAACCAACACCATAACAAAACCATAAAAATATAAAAGTTTGTTTAAACACATACCTTAGGAAGTGTGGGTCTGGAAACAACATATGTCACTTTTCTTCCCTTTTTTTTGGGGGTTTCTCGAACCTTTTTTTTTGGTTTGACAACAATCTTGTCCTTCATTGCTAATGGGTCATGCAATCGCTTGGATATGTTCTTAGCGCACATTTCATTATCAGAATCATATATACGATTAGCCTTAGTACGAGAAACACCAACACTATCGGATGGACCCTGTTCCATATGTATCAGTAAAAAGCACGAAGAAGACAACAATGGAGAAACTTAGAAATTGATAGATACTCTTACTGAAAATCAAATTGATTTGAAATTTGTTAAGAAGTGGAGAGATTTTAGGGATGGAATGGAAGAGTTTAATTGTTAATGGGAAACGTGTGTGATGGCTGAAAAAAAGGAGTGAAATTTGTAATGGGAAACGTGGGTATTGGCTAAAAAAGAGGTGGGAAATCTTTATGTATCTTACAGATTTTATTAATTGGGGGAAATAAGGGATTTTTGAAGTTTTTAAAATAAGTAGGGATAAATGGATATTAAGGTAAGTAAAGGAGTGAAGTTAAGTAATTTGTCCTTATTTTTTTTCATACATATAACATATTAATCTCTTTATCCATACATTATATATTTACCACTATAATTACTGTTAATATTTTTATGTATATAAAGAAAATATAGTTTATCTATACATACTAAAATTGTTGTAAACAGCAACTAAATTTCTACGTCAATTTTATGATTTTTTTTTTTTGTATACATATAGTATATTAATTTTCATGTATTTATTATGTAATTGCAATTATAATTGTTGTTAATATTCTTATGTATACAAACAGATATAATTTATGTATACGTATTGCAGTTTCTATTAAAAATGGTTGCTTTTATTATTATTATTTGACTATTTATCGTCGATTGTCTGGTAATTAGTACTCGTTAATTTTTTTCATTAATATATTTTCATGCCTTAAAAGTAGTCACAATTTTTTTAATGAGTTAATTAGGAAAAAAATATTTTTTCCTTAAAAGTGGGTGTACCATTTCTTAATGCGTTAACTAAGGATTTTTTTTTCATTCCTTAAAAATAGGGAACACTAAATAATTATAATAAATGCCTCAATTAATAATTTCGCTTAACTGATACTAAATCAGTACCATTAATATATATATTGTTGTGCTATCATTAAGACTGATAGTTTCGTTTAACTAATACTAAATATATACATATATATATGTGTGTGTGTTGTTTAAGCTTTCTTGTTCACACTCTACTAATTAGTCAATGATACTATACGAGTATCATTAAGGTTAAGGTTTCTTATTTAGAAATTACTCATTAGTCAATGATATTGTAAGAATATGTATATATATGTGTGTTTTGTTTAATTATCTATAACAATATAAAAGTGTATATGCACACATTTTATACACTATTATACATGTATATACAAGTCTATACATTTGTGCACAGTAAGTGTATAAGATCTCTTGTGAAAAAAGACAATATGGGCGTAGTTTAAAAATATGGGCTCTATAGATATAGTAATTAATTAGACTGTATATTTTTGAAAATATCTTTAAATATATTTAGTACGATTCTGTCAATTTATTTATTTATTTTTATAAATTTTAAAAATTATTCAGTACAATTATAAATTTATATAAAATTAAACTTTCAATTTTTTAAAAAGAAATCTAATAATCAGTTCAATTCGATCACTAAATTATTTTTGTTAAAAATAATCGATACCCATAACTGAAGTACTTCATTATAATATATTTGAAACCCTAGTTCGTTAATTTGTTTCATTTGCCCTTCCATTTTTTAGTTCATTTAAATTGTCACACACTAGTGGAAAAAGTTAATATAAATTCATGAAATATTTCATACATTGACAAAGTCAAAATTTGTAAGTCAATGTTATCTTTGTATAGTTGCTCTACGTACATGTAATCACTATTAAATATGTACGCATTTTTAGACAGAAAAAAATAGACCGACTTAGTTTATGCAGTTTACCAATCACAAAATCAATAGATACGCACAAAAATTAGGACCAAGACTTGAGAAATTATTTTTTCTATGGTCTTTATCGATGAAAGTGTATAAATAAAAACTAAAAGTCTAAAACCAATAAATATTAGTGATCTAGTGGTAGATTAGTACCCACTGTTTTATAAAAAAAATATAATTTTGACTGATTTAAGAGTCGCCACTTAATTTTAAAGAAAAAATCAAGAAAAACTGATTTTCAATAGATTAAAACAGGGAATCAATTGAAAATACTTAAGGGGGGTTCAGGGGTTCTTATTAGCGTTTCGGGAAGGGTTTGAAAGCACCCAAAATGCCCGCTAATATGCGGTTATCCGGCAATTAATTATTTGGCTAAAATACTTTGACTTAATTTGAGTTGAGCGATTTTATAGTTAGAGCTATTTTAAAGGGGAAAAGGGAAAAATAGAAATACTAACTAGGTGAAATACTTTTTACAAAAATTATTCTTTCAGTCTAATTAAAGATGATCGATTTTAGCTAAATTGATAAAGCACAACGGGCATCTTACGGGAATTCGAATTGTTCAACCTTAAGATTAGCGGCAAATACTAACAAGTAAAATGAACACAGTAAAGTAGAGAGGGAAAGAGAGTTGGGCCCAAATCTGGTTTTCATGTCCGCCTAGGCCAGTATTTGGGCCCATTTTCGTTTTGGGCCTTTGGCCCAATTTTTCACCTGTCCTAAACTAGCATGAAATAAAATATTATTTGGGCCTTAGGCCCAATTTTCACCTGTCCTAAATTTCTAACATAAATAATAAAAAGACGACAAGGACTTAGGCCCAAAATAACAAAATACAACTTCTTTGAGAAGAGTGGGCCTTTTTAAGCCCATTTCTCATTTTTCGTACACACTAGGTGTATGCTAGTGTGTACAATCTTGTATTAGCTTCAGACCCTGTGCGTCAAATTTTTTGGGGTACCTTTTCTTCAATTGCTATGGCCGGACGACTTGGATAAAAATAGAATTGGGCCTTCGTGGCCCAAATGAAAGTGCTAGGATAAAGTCCGCGAGGACCCGGGCAGAGTTTACATGCAACGAGAATAAGGATAAAGGATTAGAGCCTCGAAATAACGAAAATAATAACATATCTAAGACAATTTATCACATCGACTCTTAGAGCAATATAGATAAATGAACTCAATCAAGCTAAATGCTGAAAATTTGAATAATAATAAAAAGGGGGACAAATTCACGGAAAAAAAAAACTAATGAACTCAAATCATGCTGACATATGAAGTAATGAACATTCACGCCATTATTCCATATAAATGCATTAAAATATAACTCCTAATATTAAATAAATTGACTAATTAGCCTACTATGCCATAAGCTTTACAGATGATTAATATTGTAACCAAAAGGAGCATTCCGACAACTTTCAGGTTTCAAGAAACCAATTAGTAATGGATTGCCATTAAAAAAAAAGAAAAAATGAAAATGAGACAGGAACAAAGGAAATGGAAGCATGTTGAAAAATTATAACATGTGATATGATGTAACGAAATTAGTGAGCTCCAAAATTGCGAGAGGGGAACTAAAAAAATGCAAACCCATCAGTAACATCCCCACCCATTATCCAAATTAGAATAAGAATTTCACAAGACTAAATATGAACTTGGAGCTAAAACTAGTTTATCACTACCAGTGGTAGAAAAACAAGTGATTTAGGATCCCGACAACATAAATCCAGGAAGAACGCTTCGAATAATCTAAATGGAGAGGTGAAGGAACACTTGACTCTACCTTGAGCTAAAACACACGAGTGCATAAAAGACTAATAAACAAGTAAGTTAGCAAATATCATTTGAGGAGAAGAAAAAAGAAAACAACCAAGGCATGGCATGTACGCACAGAAACAGAAAAAAACTTATGCATCAGAACAACTAAGTTAGCGAATATATGAAAGAATGTATTAGGAACATATTACTTGGAAAAAAGAGAAATGCAAACACATTATTAATCACATTTTGAATTAAAACAGTTCCAACACATCAAGATTAGATGCATATTTAGAAATGAACTAACAACAATCCTATAAGCCAAGTTGAAACAGGATAAGGTGAATGACAAACAATGTCATGTTTAACTGTAACCATAGTAGCATTTAATTAACATGAAGCCAACTATTAACATTGGAGTTTAAACATCTATCAAAAATTCAAGCAAGAAACAACCCTATTGAAGGGAAGATCCATGACCAAAATTGATCACTTGCTGCGTTATGGAGCTCATTTCGAGCAACAAACATGTGATGTCAAGTAGGAATTAATGAATGATAACATCAAAGTACTTAAAAGGCCAACATGCTGAGATTATTATAAATAAAGAAGCTGACAGACCACCAGATCATTTCTTGTCACACCACACTTCAAATGAAAATAAATTCACACGGAGATGACATCTAAATAATCGCTGACAAATAGCTAAACTCGAAACATATCAGATCACTGCTCAGAGAAAGTTTGAAACCAAAAATGATCTGCGAAAATATCGACCACGAGATATGGAACCAGAACACCAGAAATCAGATAAAGACATTAACACTGATGGGTATTCAAAGGACCCTCCAACCAAAACGAATAGGGCTAAGCAGATAAGTCTCAATATAAAAGAGCATATATAACATCATTCATAACAAAGAAGAACAAAAGAAAGCTAAAGAAATTCATCGAGAAAAAAAATAGATTTGTCACATCATTATTGGAATAGAAATATAACGTAAGTGAGGGAAGAGGCATTACCTCTTTTCGGGCAGCGAGCTGAGATGAGACAAGCGAATTGGAGCGAGCTCTAATACCACCACGATGGGATTCCGGCGGAAAATTGATTTCCAAACCAGCAGACCCAGCTACAGGGATACTATCAACCTAAATCTTTTACCTATCTATGTTTTTTAACTTTTCCCGTTCTTCTTCTCTCTTCTCACTGTCTTTTTTTTTTTCGTTTTCAAGCCCCCCAAAAATCCCCTCCCCCTTGATGAACAACAAAACAACCTATATAGAATGAAGAATAGGGTTCGGACATGGGGGGAAAAGGACAAAAAACGGGCAGAAACGAGGGCCCCAAATTCGAAATTCAAACTCCAGACTTTCACTATTTCGGACAAACACCCTTTTCTATCGAATTTTGTCCCATTCCGGAAGAGGAAATGGGACAGCCGCGTGCTGCTGCTACTGTACTGTTCGAGAGGGACGGGAGCAAACGACACAACGACTGGATTGGACTCGCGTGATTGGACTGGAATCGCTGGAATTTATCGTCATTTGCTGTTGTTCACGCGAGGAAGAAGAAACGTGGGTACTGGGGTCGTTTGCATCGTCCACGCGTTGTTGGAGTTAGCGTTTGGAGAAGAAGATGATGTACAGGGGTCGTATGGTATGTATTGTTGGTGGGTTTCTTAAGAATTGGGCTGAAATATTGTTGTTGTTGTCGGTTGTTTGGAGTGTTGGAAATGGGTTGATGTTGGCCCAAAAATTGTCTTTTAATGGGGTTGAAGAAAATGTTAGATTTTGGCTCAAATTGTAGCAAAATTAGTTAACAATTTAGCCGACAAATTAAAGAAGTAACCAAAAGAATTAATTTAGAAGATTTAGCTAGAATTCCTATAAGACAAATTAACATGATTAATTTATGAGATCTTTAATCTTAACGAAATAAAATAATTAACTTAATCATAAACTAATCGATTTACATATAAACTTATCAATCCAAAATTTAACCATAATTCAAACTAGAACTAAATTAATAAAATATTTATTTTACCAAAGTAAAAATCTTTAATATGATTTTCAAACATTTGTAAAATATACTAATTACGTATATAATTATATGAAATACATTTATTATTCGAGATACTATAAAAACCAATTGAAATTACTCAAAATAACCTTGTAACTATTTGAATTTTATAAAACTAATTATTCTAAATAGTTTTAAAATTAAGAAGCTCGAAAATTAATCATTATCGGAGACGGTCAAAATTGGGTGTCAACACCCACTCATGGTACTTATAACATGGATTTGTATTTTTCAAATGATGCATTTTATAACTGTGTAATTTAAGAAAAAATATGAATTTAATTTTGTTATTTTACAAAATTGACCGAGTTCGTTGGTTTTGATTTTTTCCCTCGCCAATTAACGAATGTACTCTGTTTATTTCTTATGAAACACTTGTATTATTCTATTTGTTAGTTGTCACTTGTAATTATGAACAATTGTAGCCAAAGAAAAAAAATTGTATTTAGCTATGAATTTTTTTCGTGGAAAATAGTTGAATTATTCACTACAAATTTTTAGTCGTCGCTATTTAAAACCTTACATATTTTGTGACAATTTTTTGTTTTCACTAAATCACAGATTGATTAGAGACAATAAATATTTGTTACCAATTATTTATATTATTAGTGACGAAAATAAATGTCACAATTAAATCTAAATTTTATAGCTAAAACTTATAAGATTTAACTACGAATTCTAATTTGTCGATATTGTAACAACATATTTTCTGAGACAATTTTTTTGTGTCCAAAAATTAATAAATCTAAGACAAAAAATTATTTGTCACGAATTAGATACATCATTAGTGACGAAATAATGTGTCACCGATAACTTTAAATTCGTGACTAACACTACTCAACAGATGGCGCCAATTCATTTTTTGGTGGAAAACTTTAATTGACGAAACTTTGCTATGAATTTTAATGTTTTGTCACTAAAAGTATGTGTCTCATATATTTCAGCACGAAAAGTAAATTTTGTCACTAAAAACTAACAATTAGTGACGAATTTGATCTTGTAGCTAATAATTTCGTAGCTATACATCATATTTGTTGTAGTCAGAGTTCGCCATAAATAACTTCTCATCTGCTGGTGGTGGAGTATATGATGCATGCAAATAATTGTTTGTTGGCACAAACATGACATGAGGCACCAAAATCTATCCACCATTTTTTTGGATTTTCAACCAGGTTGCATTCTGAATGCATTGCACAGAGATCGTTCATCTCTTCTTTGGATTGAGCCAAATTTGCTTGATCCTTCTTCTTGTCCTTTTTGGGACCCCGACATTCAGTAGCCCTATGACCACATTTGCCGCAATTGTAGCAGTTTCCATTGAATTTTTGCTCTTTGGACCAGACGCTTTCTTTCTTTTCTTTGATTTTGTGGGATCTTCTTCAACAATATTTACTCCAGATATTGCTGAATTACCACGTGACCTCATTTCTGCGGCCTTGTGTTATCCTCTTTGATTCTCAGTCTTACCTTGAGATCTTCAACAATCATCTCCTTGCGTTTATGTTTCAAGTAGTTTTTGAAGTCCTTCCACAACTGAGGTAACTTCTTAATAATGGCCGCCACTTGAAAAACATCATTCACAATCAATCCTACATTAAAGATTATGTGAGTATTAAGAACAAACTTAATATGTTCAACATAGGCATTAAATAAATTTATACCTTCAGCAAGGAGATCATGGATTATGACTTGCAATTCTTGAACTTGTGTGACGACGGTCTTACTGTCTATTATCTTATAGTCAAAGAAATTTTCCACAATGAACTTCTTCATTCCAGCATCCTCTGTTTTGTACTTATTTTCTAAAGCATCCAGAGTTCTTTTGAGGTCTTGACACTACTGTACACATTGTACAAATCATCTTGCTGTCCACTCAGAATATAGGTTTTACACAAAAAATCTGAATGCTTCCATGCTTCTGTTACGAAGAATCGTTCTTCATCCGGAGTTTCATCCGACAGAATAGGAACGTTCTCACTAATGAACCTCTGCAGACTCAACGTAGTCAGATAGAAGAACATCTTCTGCTGCCATCTCTTGAAGTCGACACCAGAAATTTTTGCAGGTTTCTCAGTCGGTGCAAGGGCATCAGTTAAACGATTGTGTGCAACCGATGTTGTTGCAGCACTCACTGTTCCAACATTTACTTGACTTGAATTTGTCTTTTTTTTCCTGTCACAAATGGCAGGCAATTTTAGTATGTGAAATACTAACAGTAAAGAATAAATCCTTACACAACCTATTTCTGATTTAACGATGAAGTTTTTATGTTCTTCTAATCTTTAATCGAATGAATTTTTAAAATCCAAAAAGAGTAGAAAACCAGAAAGGTTTTAATCTCCAGAAATTAAACCTCAAATACAGAAACCAATTAAATTTCTTAAGCTTGTTATCTCCTGTATTCAGGTTAGGAAAAACAGAAACAGAGAAAAGATGAAACAAACAGAAAATAATAATTCGAATCCACAGAACCCACTGTATATCCTTAAGAAATTTAATCCTCTCAAGTTCCCGAGGTTACAAATTAATTCCTTCCAAGATAAAACGGATTAACTATTAGAGAAGTAGCGGTACTTCAAACTTCACTAATTTCAGCGAACGCAAGAACAACAACGAGAGCACATACAGACTCAGTCGATCGATAATTTTATTTTTGTAAGAAAATGTATGCAGAGAGAAAAAATTTCAGTGAATGAAAATTGGGAAAAACCTCTCTATTTATAACCAATTGCAGCAAGGAACGCGTCTGTTCGGACAATGGTGTGAACGCATCTGTTTAGACATGTCTTTCCAGAACGTTGTGTTTTTTGGAAAAAATAACGTCTTTTCAGAAGGAACAAGTCCCTTCAGATGACGTTACTGTTACGCGCGAATTTCAAATAATTCTGTTAACTAATTAACATTCTGAATTAATTTTCAAGAGAAAGGAAATTACTCAATCAATCACATCATTTTCCAAATACAAATTCGAAGCCGAAACCGAAGTCGAGCGAGCGACGACGACGCAATGGCACCTTCTTCTTAACCCTTTAAGAACTAAATGAAGTGTTTCCAAATATATGGAAAATAATTTTCCTTTCTTCTACCAATATGAGAGAAATGACTTTTCATTTTCAAAGACTTTCCATTTGAAATGACTTTATTTTCCCTCCAAATTGGTTCCCCCACATTTTTCATTTTCTCTTCTTATTTCCCATCCACACCTTGCTAAAAACTCAACATAGTGCTGGGTTCTAAAGGTGAATTAGGGCGTCATGCGGAAGATTACAATTTGCAAATCATATAGTTGATAAATTAGATAACAAAAAACTTATACTAAAAATCAAAATATTATTATATCAAAACTAATATAAAGAAAAACATTGAAACTTTAGAGAGAATAAATCTCCCCATAAACAAGACTCTTAAACGACTACATTGTGGATGTTATTGTTGTCCTGTTAGAAGAAACAAACCTATATTTATAGAGTCCTAAAACCTTTTCTTACTAGAAAAGGACTAGCTACTCCAAAACCTTTTCCTAAAAGGAAAGAATAAACCAAATATGAAAGAATATTATATTTTCCTTTCAGGAAAAGTAAAAACATTTATGGTAATATTTTGTCTTTTCTTTAAGGAAAAATAAATCTTAAATTATGGTAAGAAAATCAGGGCAAAACCCTAACACATAGTTCATGTTTATATACATGTAATTGCATTTTCTGACTAGTTAAACAATATTCACTAATCCTGCAAACTAAGTGTTTAATTAGATTTCATCAATAATAAAGAAATAGTTGTAACATAAAGAAATAGTTGTAACAAGGTTCATCGCAAGCACTATAGATACGATATTACTAGTACGTACAAGGAAAATCTTCTAACTACATCAAATCATGAATAATTCAAGTCAATTCCGATTAATAATTTGGTATTGAAAAAAATCATCCGATCATAAGTTGGTTTGATTTTAACTAATAAAAGTTAAATCAAACTACATTTACCCGACATTACATGTATACAATTTTTAAAAAAAACTTATTGCCACTTAAATAAAAGTAAACCCACAGAGGCCAGAGCTCTGAAAATGAAGACCACATGGATCTCAAGATTGTGTTTGTTTATATGTCTAAGTACTAATTTGCACCTTTCACATATATTTATGGTTATCGCTCGCCTCTCTTCTTCTTTCTCTTTAAATCTATCTTTATTTGATAATGGTGACACCTATCTCAACAAAAAATATACTCTCTCCGTTTAAGAAAAGAGGGAAGAATTTTTAATCTTGTGGTTCTAAATTAAAGTTATGTCAAATGTACTAAAATGTCTTTTAATCTTGTGGCCTTAAACATGCCACATGGAAAGTTGAAGTTAAAGTATTGCAAAAAAAAAAGGGATCATTCTTTTTAAAACAGACTAAAAAGAAAATTGTGTCATTTTTTGAAATAGAGGGAGTATCACAATTTGGATTCACGCCCTACAAAAAGTTGATATATACTTGAACTGACTTTGGGTATCTAGCATCTGCTAATATCTTGCCCACATGGGTTGATTTGGATATAGGGAATGAGCACATAGTAAAAAGAATATACTTGTATCAACTTTATTAATTATATCGAAAAAATCTGAACAAATTCAAAAAAATTAAAGTTGAGAATAAATTCGACTTTTATATGAGTGAATTGTAGAGTCCTACGCTTGCTACACTTAGAATATACAATTTACAAGAAAAGTGACTGACTACTACTACTATTACAATTATATAACTTAACCTAGTCAACTTTAGCTAGCACAAGACATAACATCCTAGTCAACTTTTAGTAGCATAGTCCTAATTTGACTCTTAACTTTATAACGCTTAAAGTTATACATGTTGATTGTATCACATTGTTCAACTTGTGCCACATATAGTTTCAGCTTTCCTTATCTTCAACGATACGATATATATTTACACCCCGAGTTACTACCAAGTGCAAACTCAAATAATTAAAAAAAAAAAAAAAGAGACTACCAACTTCTTGACAATGTGACACAAGTAGTCCGTCCAAAGCTGACAAGGCGCCCACATATTATATCCAGAAATGTGCATGACGTTTAATTTCAATTATTCTTTTGCTTACGTACTTAAATATGACAAACTATTCAAATTCTTGCATTCTTTCCAATAGAACGGCTAATCAAATAATCTTTCTTGTGGTTAAATTTATGTCAGCCACAAACCTAAACCTTATGGGGTTACTAATCAATAATCAATATATAAAATAATTTAGACCACCTTAGGACAAATCTAATTCTAGGCTAATACCTACTCTCAGATTCCACGTAGGACAAACTAATATGAAGAAATTTTCTTAAATCAACAATTAAACAATTATTGCATCCCCCTTCCATGCCATGCATGGGCGGGTCACTGATCAATTAGCTAATTCTCTTTTCCAAGTAGCTTATCACTTCCATCAAAGGTTGCCTTGTTTTATTCTTTTATTTATCCAAAAACTGAATTAATTTACCTCCATAAATAGGGAAGGTTGTGATACAAAAAAACACACACACACAAACAAAAATAAAAAGAGAGAGATGGGTGTGAAGGTTGCCATAGGAGAAATGTTGCCATGCACATCCATGATTATAATAGAAGCTTGCACCATTTTCTTGACGATCATGGCGAGCACCACCATGTCAAAGCTAGGGATGAGTTCTTTTGTGTTTGTGGTTTATACAAACGCTCTTAGCTTTATAATTCTTATTCCATTCTCTATCCTTTTCCACAGAAATAACAAGTACGACATAATATTCATACTTCTTTCTTCTCCATAGATATATAAAATGTGTCTCGTGTTGATCAATAATTTGTAAACACAAGACCGAGGAGCCATTATTCACGTTTCCCCTTGTTTTGCGTGCCTTCTTCCTTGGTTTAGTAGGGTAAGTATATATAAATTCTCTTAAATTTGATGTTGATTATTAGTCATTTGATAATATATATATGTAATAAAATAATGATGCAGGGTAACAATAGCTCAAAATCTAGCATTTGCGGGACTAAGTTATAGTTCTCCAATAGTAGCATGTGGTGCAGCCAACATGATACCTGCTTTCTCTTTCATTATTGTCATTATTCTCAGGTTCTCTCTAAATTATTTTACCACTAGCTAGTGCTTAGTATGTGATCACCTCATTTAAGATCGTTCTAAATGAGATGATGCGTCATAAATAGATAGAATGGAGTGGGCTATACGCCAACCCACGTTAAAAGCTTTAATGATTATTTCAAACACAATCACATACTTTTATATGATATTAGTGCAAACAGCGATTTAGGGATCCAATTTTAATTTCATTCATTATTAAAAAGAATTTTCATCACTATTATTACATCTACCAATTACTACAATAGATAATTACCACCATTCTTCAACATTATATACCGCTAAATGACATTATCATTCACCACCGCTATTAGCTATCTGTATCATTCACTACGAATTATCAACCACCACCACCATCAACCACAATTAGTCACTACTATCAACCACTATATCATAAGATACTCCCCACAGCCACCATCATGAATCATGATCAGTCAACACCATCCCAAATCGATAAACAAAATCATCCGTCATCACCACCATCACCAATTGTAATATAAAATTTTAAAAATATTTTCTTGATATAATATTAAATCAATTTAGTGTTTTTATTTAAATTTTATGTTTATTATTTTGTATATAAAGAAAATCTTATACTTTTTTCATTTTTAAATCTTGATAATAAATAAAAACAAATGAGGCCTTAAAAGAGCATAACTATTTTAATTGTAGGAAAATAAGAATTGACATGAAGAAGCAAGGAAGTATAGTAAGAGTGATTGGGAGCTTAATATCAATAGTGGGAATATTAGCAATGGCTTTCTACAAAGGTCCAGTGGTGAAACAATATTCTCCATCTTTTCTTCATCTTGCCACGTCACCACACCTCTTCATCTTCACTTCTACACATGAGAATTGGGTTCTTGGTTGCTTCTTGTTTGCATCTGCTTCCTTTGCTCTTGTCATATGGAACATTATTCAGGTAATAAATAAATCTCTTTTATTTTTCTATTTTATTTCTTGTATCTATCTGAAATATATATTAAATGAATTATATATATATAAAATTGTTTCAGGTCGGAACTAGCAAGAAGCATCCACATGTGATGAAAATAACTTGTCTCTATACCTTATTTGGAACGATCCAATCTGCACTACTTGCTCTACTCATGGAAAAAGATCTTAGGGTTTGGAAACTTAAACTTGATATGGAGCTTCTTGTCATAGTTTTAACTGTAAGCTCACTTAATTTAAAAATACTACGAATAAAATTTAATCATTAATTAATTAGATAATTTTAATAACGTGATAATGCTTTGATACATAATAGGCAATTTTCGGGAGTTTAATACGTATCAATGTTCAAATATGGTGCTCGCATTTAAAGGGACCCTCTTATGCCCTATTTTTCAAGCCTGTGGGAGTTCCAGTTGCCAGCACTTGTGGTTGTGTGCTCTTTGCTGCGACTTTCCACTATGGAAGGTAAGTTTAAAGTTAAATTGTAACGTGATGTAAATAGAAAGCTTACATGGATGAATATCATGTGCAGCATGTTGAGTGCATGTATATGTGGACTTGGTTATTACACCACGCTATGGGGACAACTCAAAGAAGACGAGACAATGAAAAACAAGAAAGACAACGTGATTACTTCTGATGAAAGAGTTCCTCTTCTGCAAGAACAACAAGAAGAAGATTCACAGGTCTAGGATATTAAAGATAATTAATGATCAACCAACGGAGGGTGTGTTTTTTAAAACCCTTCGTTGCGAAGAATTGGTGTTCTTATAATTTATAAGAATACTTTGATTGTGATGGAAATAACGAAGTGGAGTATGTATGATAATGTGGATCAGAGTATAAGAATTATGTATTACATTTTTCTAATATATCTACCTTGGTTAGGGTTAAGATTCAAGTAATATCTATGTTTTTAAAAAAAATATTATGAGCCATTATTCACGTTTCTCCCTATTTTGCATATGACTTCTTCCTTGGTTTGGTAGGGTAAGTACTCTCTTAATTTTGGTCTTGATTGACTATATATGAGTAAATGTAATGGAACATTTTGTGGATAAATTAATTAGCTGCTTACGTTTTCTTCACGTTTGTTTCCAGTAATTACAGTAATGTAAAAAAAAAAAGCCTTCTTATCTTCTCATCACAAAAGCAAGTTGAATCAAACCTTTGACCTCTCTATAGCAATAACGAAAATTAACCGAAGCATTACTGATAAGATAGAGCAACAATATCTTGAAAGATCCTTTTCAACTTACCGTTAGATGTAGCCTTGTTGATGAGCATATTGGTGATAATGATAGAGTCCACCTCAATTATATAATTATCCAAGACATTTTCGGGACACCGTTTGACAGCAAATCTGACAGCTGAAGTTTCTGCAAAGTTGTTGCTAGTACTTTGGATAGGTTTTGAGAAAGCCTCGATGAAGTCTCCGTCCCTATTTCTGACATCAACGCTGCTTTGTCGTTGTATCTTCCATCCACATTCACTTTATATTTACCCATTTTTGACATTTGCCATGTGACAAGTTGATAATGACCATAGGTTGTAGCCTCTCTCACTATAACAAAAATAACTTTTAGCGCCAATAAATATAGACATTAATAAAGAGTGCTAAAGTTTTTACCGACATTAATTAAGTGCCATTAGAACCAATGTCGCTAAAGGCTTTAGGGATATATACAAAGAATGCTAATTGCCGCTAAAAATACATATCTAATGATCATTTTTGATGTACTGTCTATGCTTTCACACATATTAGGCCAATTATCCATAATTGTATAGTTAGGAAAAACAATCCTCATAGCAGTAGTCATATTCCACAAAATTTTGTACTACATATACTTTTGATGCATTTTATCTTGAAGTCCATAGCTTCCATAGTTCCCAGGAAATAAAGATAGGTGCAATCTGAAGAATCATTTTCTGAACAATGTTTTTAGCTTTCAAGTTCCACCAATTTTGAAATATCCTTCTAATAGCACCAGGTTTGTGAACATTTCCCAGAGGGGCGCCAATGTGTTTGGCCTCATCTCCATGAGTAAAGGTGTGACGAATTCGAACCAGTGATCTAATTAGTGTAGCAATAGCAATCTGCATTAGATTGCATCCCAAATGTCACGATGGTCTCATTGAAAGATAGTTTACCCTTACACAGTCTCCAAGTCAGGAAAGAGATCTTGAAAGGAACAACTTTATGCCACAAAGTATTAAGGAACTCCTCCTTCTGTTTGATGGGTTTGACCAAGTGTCAGGCAGAACCATTAGAGTACAGTTTATCCTCAGTGCCCATCCAAATTGGACCATCGATCATCTTGATCCGCAGTGCTAATTTCAATATTTTTGATATCTTGCACAATGTTAGAAGGTAGCACGCAAGAAAATATTCTTTCATCTCATGTCCTATTCAACATAAAATCCTTAACAAACACCTTAGCCAGTAACCCATCACAACACACTGTAGGAATTGATGCTAGGGGACGAATGATTAGTCCAAGTGTCCCACGAGAAGTTGGAGTTCCCCAAATTAATATTCCACCTAATTTTTTCTTCTGCTATACTTCTTGCCCAAACTAAGTTCTTTCAGTCTTGTGAATTACTTGAGATCAACTTTTTTTGAGTAATGCATTTATAAGAACAATACATTTTATTCTTGAAATCAACTCAAAGAGTGTGAGTAGTTCTCAATCTCCACCATTTTTAAATAGCTAAGGTGTTAGAGATATCAACCAAGCTTCTAATACCTATACTACCTTCATTTTTTGGGTAACACAAGTTGACCATGAGCTCCCATGGTACATCTTAGTGTTAGTAGTGGATCCCCAAAATAATCTATCCATGTGCTTCTCCATTAAGCTTATAGAACCTTTGGGTGGGTTGAGTGCCGATAAAATGTAAGTTGGAAGAGATTGAAGCACACTCTTTATAAGAACCACTCTTCCTTCACTAGTAAGCATTTTTCTTTGCCATCCATTCATTCTTTTGATCACTCTAATAACCATGCCATCCTAGTATTCAATCAACTTTCTTCCTGCATAAATAGGGCAAACCCAAGTAAATAAAAGGAAATTATTTATCCATATAGCCTGTACATTGCGTCAGCTTGTTGATTCTGTAAGGACTAGTTTTAAGCCTTGTGAGAAAAAACTCCTTTCTTCATTTACTTTTTTTCCAAAAGCCCTTTCATATCTGTGAATTTGTTTCATTATCATCTTAACAGATGAAAAAAAGAGAGGAAGAAAGAGAGATGGTTGTGAAGGTTGCCATAGGAGCTTGCACTATTTTCTTGACTATTATGTCGAGCACCACTGGGTCCAAACTACGGATGAGTTCTTTTGTGTTAGTGGTCTGTGCAAATTCTCTTAGCTATGTCCTGATGAGTGGTAGATATACATTCATTTAAGGCCCATTTAGCTCAATAATTAGTGTCCTCAATGCCTAAACTTGTCCTTTATAACACAATATTGATGATTTGCAGCTATGAAGACAATTGGACAAGGAAAGGGCTGACGTTTGAAAGAATGACAAAAATACAAAAAGAAGTGCAAAATGAGCATAGTTGATCGCCTAACATGAAGAGCGGATCGCCAATTGAGCACGACCTCGCCCAAATTTACAATGCATATCATTTGTGTCTACTAAAGAAGGTCGGCATACTCCAGTAGAGAAGGAAATGAGTTAGGTTAGAACGGCGGCCCTGATACACATTGCCCAAACTGATAGTGTGCAGTGCAAAGATTGAATGCTCGAAAGGTGAACTAATGTGGTATTCAGATGATTCGCCAAATGTGAAAGGTTGACTCAACCGAGTTCGCCAACTGAGGTTCAAACACATAAAGCCTAGAGCATTACAAGGCAAGCTGAGGAGTGAAGGACGATTCACCGAGTATGTTTGGCGAACCCGACTAATATCGTAGAGTCAATCACATGGTGGATTTTTGGGCCAAATTTTGGGAAAGTATATATAGCCCAAAGGATACAATTTTGGGAGAGCTTTTCAGGAGTTTTTTTTAGAGTATATATTTTTTTTTGATGTTTTAAGTAGAGATTTTTTCTTGAGATAGAGATTCGAAGAACACTTAACCTTTGAAGAACACTTTTCTAGCTTTTGGGGGTTTTACAATTTGGATTTTGAATTTGATAATTGAAGTTGAATCCAAAAGTTGGTTTACTCTTAATTGCTTGATTTCATGTTATCCATGGATGCTTTCATGGAAGGTATACTTTTCTTGCCTTTTGTGATGGGTGGCTAAACCCCAAGATCTATGGGTGCTCAAATGGAGTTGAGTGTTGATTTAATGTAGTGGGTATGGTGCTATGCTCTGTTTTGCTGTTGTTCATACATGAATTTGGTTTAATTACCATGAGGTTAACCTATGGGTTAAGGTTGCAAACTTAATTCCTACTTATGATATCCGGTTGACGCTCGAAAGAGATTAATTTAAGTGCGTAATTAGTTCAATACTAGCAATTTAGGTTTGATGTCTACAGCTTGCTTGAAAGAGAGGTTATCGGTCAAATCTATTTGCCCAATTATTGAAAGAGAGAATAGAGTAAGGCATTAGGTTGTTTAGGATTGACATTTAGATGAGACCGAAAGGAGATTCCATGTGTAGATACTTTGAGTCGAAAGATGATTAGCATCAATGAAGATGACTTAGCCTATTCATGAATGTTCATCACTATAGAGCAACACAATCACCTCTATCTAACATCAATTTCCAATCCCTGAACCCCTAGATTACTTGTTAACTCTTGATTTCATCGATACTTTAGTTTAATTGCGATAATTGATAATTAAACCTTTATATTAAGTTGGTGGTACCAACCACCCAATTGTTCTTACTGTTACAAATGAGCTAATTTAAGATCCAAATTTCTTGATAAGGCATTCTCCACGATATACCATTCCCTCTGGGATTTGACCTTGACTCTTCGTTGGGTTTTTACTGACTATGATTTCTCACTCTTTTTATTTATTTTGGAGGGTGATTTGAGTGTTATAAAAAATGACGCCACTGCCGGGGAGTGATGGTTGAGAATTCTAATTGAGAAATTAGACTTTTTAATTTGGTTTAGTAGATTTTTCGTTTGATGTTGTTGTTGGCTGATTTGCAGGTTGACAAAATGAGTGATCATGGGAGTGACAATGACAACCACTATGGTCAAACAACAACATGGGTGATTTAAATAACATGCTCGTTAATGTCATTCAAACCACTGGAGCTATTCGGAGACCTCCTACAACAGGGAGGATGATGTTTCACATCACCGAAACTATGATTCAATTTCTCCATATGAAGGGAATTTTCGGGGGTCTAGCTCATGAGGATCCCCATGAACACCTTAGGAATTTCAAGGAGGTATGTGGACCCTTTGTGTTCAAGAATATCTCCCACGAATCTGTAAGGTTGAGGTTATTCCCATTCTCTTTAACGGGAGAGGCTACAAGATAGTTGGTAGAGTTTCCAAATGATTCAATCACTTCAGGGGAAGAGCTAACAAATGCTTTATTGGAGAGATTCTTTCCACCCTGGAAGATGGTTAAACATCGACTCGAAATCCAAAATTTCAAGTGTATTAGAGGTGAGCCTTTGCATGAAACATGGCTAAGGTTGAAGAAGTTGCTCTTGCAGTGTCCAACGCATAGCGTTCCAGACAATTTGCTACTACAATACTTCTATTGCAGCCTTAATTTGGTCAGCAAATGTGTGGCTGATCGGTTGGTCCAAGGTGGATTAATGAGACACCCATATGATGTTGTTTAATTGTTTCTACATGATATGACTAAGGTCAACCGAGCACTACATACTAGAGAGGACCAAGTACCTACTCTAAAAATGGGTCTAAGAAAAAAACAAGTCGAGAAGGACCATGAATGAGATGAGAACATGGCGCAAAATGATGACCCAAATCAATTTGCTGTCTAAACATGTCATGGGAGGTTGAACCAAGTCGGTAAATATGGTTGGAACCAATAGTGGGAAGTGCCCGAATGATGCCAAATTTGAGGCTTTATACAATGAAGAATATCAATACTTGGGAAATCAAGTGGAACCCTTCTCACTCTGAAAGAAAGAAGAAAGTCTGGAGGGGGGACAATTCTCATACCAATTATTAACGACAAGGTGGGAAGCAAGGTTGGAATAAGGATAGATATGAAGGTTGGAAAGACTAATCGGGTGGAAACAAGAGAGATAAGGAGATGGAAAAGACAGATACGTGCCTCCCCATGATCGTCCATGCTCAAAAGAACCAGTTGGGCCAGAAGGGAGCCGGGATGAATAAATTCTTGTAAGAATCGACAACAAGGTTGAAGGGTCTGATAAGGTGATGAAGGATTTGGAAATGACTTCTCCACTTTACCCCAGACGGTGACTTCACACTCAGTTTCTATCAAGTAACTGGAGATCCAACTGAGTCAAATTACCACTCATCTTAATCAAAGGCAAAAGGGAAAATTGCCTAGTGACACCATACCTCCCAAGAATGATTGTTGAGTTTGAGTATTATGTCATGCCATGCTATTAAATAAGGCACTTCTTGGGAGGCGAACCCAGTCTTTATTTTTATTTTTATTGCTTTCAAATAATGTGCATTGTGAGTGCAGGTTGAGAAGAGGTTGGGAGATTGAACAGGGACGCATAGGCGATGTAAAACCCAAACAGCGATCTGCCCAAGGAATTATTGCAGACTAAACTTTGTCCGCCTAAGACCGGGGATGAGAATTCCAAAGGGCGATTCGCCAAAGTGCACTACGTAGACTCCATTGGGTCCACCGAATCAACCTTTAGATTTGGTGTTGGTTCAGGCACGTTTAGTGAGCTTAAGTTCCAATTAGCGATACGACAAACACGTTCGATGACGTTAGTCAAAATCGCTGAACGGGCCTGATATAAAATGCCAAGGGTCTTTACAAATTCAAAAATCATAACCTTTGAAGTCAGAGAGACTTTTCAATTCTTTTCTCATACCTCATATATTTTGAGTGTTTGTGAGCCTCTTGTGAGTGTTTTTGAAGTACGAGGAGTGATTTTACTTGTAGTTTGTGTTAACCTAACTCCAATTCCTTATTTTCTCGATTGTTTTTCGGTATTAAGGTTGGTTTTTGACTTCTTGTTGATGATTTTCAGTTAGAAATGCATATTGGGTGTGGGCTTGAACCCTTAACTGATATTTTGTGTTTGATTTCGATTGGTAGCATCACATTGCTTGATTTGAACTATGCCCATGTGATTTTTATTGTGAATGCCTGTGAAATTGTGAATCATGATTTTGTTGGTTAAGTTGTGAAATTAAGTTGCTAAATATGCTGGGTCTAAGCTTAATTGAATGAAGGTGAAGTCGGAGTATCCCAAAGTTGATCCATTTGCATGATTTTGCCCAATGATAGACATGGTGACTACTTTCTTAAGGGCAAATCGTCAATTAGTGCAATGCTTAGTGATAGCTGGGGAAAACCTGAGTACCCATGGGTAGAAAATCATATAGGTGGATTGTAATGTTGGGGGAAAGCTAGTATTTGTTGTATGTGTGTTGGATTATCTGTGAAAATTAGGCACTGGGCTAAACATTTCATATTCGGCAAGCGTGTCTTAGCTCACCAAGGAAGTTAGCTGAATCGTTGAGTAAGACCGAACTCGCATTCTTTAGAATATGCATGGCCTTCGGTACAATTCCATTTGGCGGGCTTGTCTTAGTCCGTCGAACTTATTTGGAAAATCGCCTAATGGGAGAGGATATCACCCATGATGTTTGTTTCTTTCCCTTTTGCACTGTCAGTTTCAGTGGACTTGTCTTAGCCCACTGAAACCAACTCGGAAAATCACCCAGTTGGCATTGACTTCGACATTTATGCCTACACCCTAGGTAAATTTCTGCTGTTCATTTCGATGAGCTCACCGCAGTTTACCGATCCTTTTTGGTGATCCACTTCTCGTTAGGCAAGCCTCAAGAGCAATTTTCAAATATGATTCAATGTGAATTTGGTTTCAACTAACCTTCACAAAGATTTAGTTTGAATATGGGAAAAATGTGGTTTCCTCTAACACGTTGGATATAGAGTCTCCTTATCCATTAAAGAGACGCCAGGGCCTTTCTCTAGATGATTTCTCAGAGGCTCCCCATCGTTAACAAACTGCACCTCAACAATTATCTACCCAAGAAAGGGTACATCCTAGATAGGGGCAACGAGAAGAGGATGGAGATCCGATCCAAGTTGGTGCAACCTTCATCTACACAATCACTGTCTTTTAGAGTCCTTTCGGTTATCACTCCAAGAGCCCTGAATAGGCTCAAAGCAACTGGAGAGAGGACCATACTTGAGGATAGCCGACTCTCTATAGATAGAGTTGTGAGCGACTATCTAGGCATCTGGGATACAATACAGTTCCACAAGTTTGAGGGATTCACCAAACCCAGGAATCCTTAAATCCCTTTTTGGGTGAGACTTTTACACCGCATATGTTCAGGCCCTTCTAAAGAAGTGAAAGGACACAATCTGGAAACCACTTGCAGAAGTGGAGGTACAAGTAAAAAAAGTCTGGTGTGATGTAGAAGCCAATAATACTGCACTGAAAATGTCAGTGTTTGAGTCAGACTTGTATTCACTTCGGATGCGCCAATGCTTGGACTCCTTGAAGGGTTGGTTAGATCCATTGATTTCAAACTCTTCTCCCTCCTGGATGGCTGATGGTACCCAAATTGAGAAGAAGGACTTGAACATAGTGGCAAGATATTGGTTTGGATTCATCAACACCAACCTAATACCATCCCAGAATGAATTCATCCTTCGCCATGACAAAACAGTCTAGGTAGGTACCATCATAGATAGGGAGCAAATAAATGCTGGTGCTATTATTGCCGACAAGATATTGATGAGGGCAAGCTAAGAGCTGACATTGCTCCCATTTCCAGTACTGATCACACAACTATGTGAGAGTACATGAGTCCCTCTGTAGACATCTTCAAATATGAGAGTCACTCGAGCGATATCAGACAGATTGATGTGGAGTGTTTTCCGGATGAAGCGATATGGAGGAAGCCGCCACTACCAGATTCTATGCTCGTGGTTGACCCCACTATCTTGGCATTAGAGGCTAGCACACCTGCTCGTTTTGTGGAAGAGGCATGCATTTCTACACCTTCCTCCATTTCTAGTCCTTTTGTTACTGCTTCTACAACTCTGGTGACTATTGTTGCGACTGCTATGAGGCCTCCACCCTCTACTATTGCCCTTCCCCCTTTGACTCAGGCCATGATATACCAAATGAGTAGCCTTTCCTGGTCAACAAATGTTCGAGTTGCCCAAGTTTAGATAAACATGCCTAAGATCATCAACTAGGCCATTACGAAGGCCTTGGCTCCTTTGACAGAGCAGGTGGTTAGGTGTGAGGGGGCATTTGAGAGTCATACTTTGAGGTTGGATGATCTTACTACTAGGATAAAGGCTCGAGAGAAGGCTAAGGGTAGCTTTGGTGCTCTAAACACCATGAGGGCTTACATTGCTACCTTACGAGTAGAGGTGGTCATGTTTTAATCGACAAAAATCTCTATGCTTTAGGGAGAGGTGCCCCTTCAAGATGTACTAGTTTCTGATCCTGAGGGTGTTGTGCATGATAAGGTTGTGGTTGATGATAAGAGTGAGAGGGCCAATGAGGAGTTGACCAAGAAGACTGATGAGGAGGAGTTGTGGGGTGAAGAACATGGGATTGTTAAGACACTGAGTGAGCTGTAGGAGACCGAAGAAGTCATTATTTAGGCAGCTCTGAAGAGATCTCTTCTAGAGACTTCAGAGGTTTGGTCTAATGGAGTCACTCTAGGCTCAACCATACGTTATGCTGCGGTGCTGGGCATTGATGCCACTTTTGAGGCCTCACCACCTGAGAATCAAGATGTGAGTGCTCCACAAACATAGCTTGTCAAGTGGACCCTTTATCTTAGCTTTCCAGTACTTTCATTTGATTTGCATTAAGAACACTACATTCTATTTTTGGTGGGGTAAAGGCCTTTGTGCCAATATTCCCCTTTTGTTTGTATTTTGTTATTTTGAGTTTTAAACAGTTGTAGTAGTACTTTTTGTTTATATATTAGAGTGATCTTTTGGTTTAAAGTTGGTTTCTCTATTTTTGTCTCGTTCTCTTTTGATGTTGCAACACCCTATGAGTTTAACTCATGAAATCCTTAAAGTTTTCATTCATAACAGTTTGAGGATCGATTGTGTTCAATATCGATGATTTGAATAGTACTCATGATGAGCATGATGCATTGTGTTGGTGTTGGGAGAATGAAATCGATGTGGTTACACCTTTGAGTGATCTCTTTGAATCTTTTGTTGACTAGCTATGTTTTGATGCAAGCCTTGCAATAAACATCACATGTATGCTTTTGATATTTCTGGGATGTGCTAAATGAATGTATTTTGAAGTGCCATGTGTGGTGAGGTCTTACTTGAATGCATGCATATGGAGTCCTAGAATTTGCCTTGTTAATACAATTGTGTCAATCTTGGTGAATGTGAGACATGATCTTGGGAAATAATTTAATGAGGGAACCAAATTGTCCATAAAGAGTTTGTGAATACCTTGTGAGGGTGTGAATCCATTTTGGCACCATTTGAGCCTAACTTATTTGATAACAACCAAAAGAAGTCTCTTGAACCGAATTATCCCTACCTTCTCATCAAAAATCCTTTTTGAAGCATTGTATTATGTTAATAGCTAACTTAGGCTAAAATCCTAAGTTGGGGGTGTGGAAAGGAAGGATAAATAAAAGCCAAGTGAAGGGTGGATATATATATATTATTGTAATGGAAATAGCTTGAAAAAATGAAAATGCAAAAGAGAGAATGAAATAAAAGGGGGATTCCAAATAATTTGAGCGACAAGTCAAAGTTTGAGTTCTCAAATGAAAAAGAAAAACAAAACTTGAGAAGAGGTAATGATGGTTGCAACAATGCTTTGAAAAGGTATAAGTTACCAATCCAAATCGACCATACCTTAACCCTAAGCCCCATTACAAGCTTAAAAGACCCTTGACATCTTGCATGAACTAGGTTGATGATTCGAAAATATGGGCAAATCTATGGGACAAAACTTTCATGTGTTTCACTTTTGAGAGAGTGAGAGTGGCATTGATTTCTATTACCTTTAATGATTTGCTTCGTGAGAGCATGAAATCTCTCTTTATGTGAGGGCGCTTGAATGCATTTGTTGAAACATGTTCTTGCATTAGAAAAGAAGCTAAGGTGAGCTTAAGCTTGTGTTGAGACTAGATAGTCAATATTCAAAGATTTTTTATCATGATTAAGGGTAACATGCTATTGAGAGTAGTCTTTCTATGGCGCTTGCATGTTAGCTCTCATTGTATACTGTTGTAGACACCCTTATTGAGCTTATTGTGTTCTTGATTTACTTGAGGATAAACAAACGTTTAAATTGGGGGTGTTGATGAGTGGTAGATTTTCACTCATTTAAGGTCCATTTAGCTCAATAATTAGTGTCCTCAATGCCTAACTTTGTCCTTTTCTAACAGAATATTGATGATTTGTAGCTATGAAGGCAATTGGACAAGGCAAGGACTAATGTTTGAAAGAATAGACAAAAATATAAAAAGAAGTGCAAAGTGAACATTGTTGATCGCTTACCATCAAGGGCGGATTTCCAACTGAGCACGACCTCACCCAAATTTACAGTGCGTAGGACTTGTGTCTACTAAAGAAGGTTAGCGGACTCCAGTATAGAAGGCGAGGCACTGAGTGAGAACGACAGTCCTGATACACATCGCCCAAAGCGATAGTGTGCATTACAAAAATTGAATGCTCGAAAGGCAAACTAAGGTTGTATTGGGTGATTCGCCAAAGGTTAAAGGCTGACTCAATCACCAATTAAGGTTCAAACACTTGAAGCATAGAGCGTCACAAGGCGAGCTGAGGAGTGAGGCGTGATTCACCAAGTATGTTTGGTGAACTCGACTAATGTTGCCGAGTTAGTCACATGGTGGATTTTTGGGCCAAATTTTTGGAAAGTATATATAGCCCAAAGGATACAATATTTAGAGATCTTTCCAGGAGTTCTTTTTTAGAGTATTAAATAGGTTTCTTTGATGTTTTAAGTGGAAAGTTTTTCTTGAGATAGGGAGTCGAAGAACAATTTACCTTTGAAGAACACTTTTCTAGCTTTAGGGATTTTAAAATTTGGAATCTGAATTTGATAAATTGAAGTTGAATCTAAATTAGGTTTACTCTTACTTGCATGATTTCATGTTGCCCATGGCTGCTTTCGTGGAAGGTATAATTTTCTTGCCTTTTGTGATGGGTGTCTAACCCCAATATCTAGGAGTGCTCAAATTAGTTTTGGTGTTGTTTTAATGTAGTGGGTATTGTTCTAGGCTCTGTTTTGCTATGTTCATGCATGAATTTGGTCTAATTACCATGAGGTTAACCTATGGGTTAAGTTTGCAAACTTAATTCCTATTTCCGATCTCCGATTGATGCTCGAAAGAGATTATTATAGTGCGTAATTAGTTCATTACTACCAATTTAGGTTTGATGTTTGTAGCTTGCTAAAACGAGATGTTATGGGTCTAATCTATTTGCGCTATTCTTGAATGAGAAAACAGAGTAAGGTATTGGGTTATTTAGGATTGGCATTTAGATGTGATCGAAAGGAGATTCTAGGCATAGATGCTTTGAGATCGAAAGATGATTAGCGTCAATGAAGATGACTTAGCATATTCATGAATGTTCATCAATATAGAGCAGTACAATCACCCCTATGTGACATCAATTTCGAATCCCCACACCCTTAGATTACTTGTTAATGATTTCTTCAATACTTTAGTTTAATTGATAATCTAACCGTTATATTAAGTTGGTGGTACCACCCACCCAATTGTTCTTACTATTACAAATGAGCTAATGTAAAATCCAAATTTCTTGATAAGGAAATCTCCAGGATATACCATTCCCTTTGGGATTCGACCACGACTCTACGTTGAGTTTTTATCGACTATGATCTCTCACACTTTTGATTGGTTTTGGAGGGTGATTTGAGCGTTATCACCTTCTCATTCGAGTCTCTAACCTTTTCTACAGAAGAGACAAATACTATTAATATTCATTCTTATTTTTTCTTCATAGATAAATAAAGTGAGTTTTGAGTTGATGTTTGTTCGTTCTTTTCAATAATTTGTAATTGTGGGATCGAGGAGCCTTTATCCACATTTCCCCTTGTATTATGTGCCTTCTTCCCTGGTTTAGTAGGGTAAGTATAAACTCTCTTAAAATTTATCTTTATTAGTCATGTTATATTATGTAATAAAATCATTATGGGATGATGCAGGGTAACAATAGCTCAAAATCTTACATTTGAGGGACTAAGTTATAGTTCTCCAATAGTAGCATGTAGTGCAGCCAACATGATACTCTTTTTCTCTTTCATTATTGCCATTATTCTCAGCCGACATGCTAGAACTTCGAACTCAAACTTATTAATTAATTTCAAGATTTCAATTTGCCTCACATACTTGTGAATGTCGGTACAAATTATGCTACCAAAGTTTAGTTAGATTTGATTTTCATGTCTCACATCCTGAATGTTTCTCTCTCTATTCCATATTAAGTGAATTTTTGTGGTATTTTTCATTGTTCAATATAAATAATTTTTCAAAGTTCAAGATGAATGTTTGAATTTTTTTCCCGTATTTTTCCTTTCTTTTATTGAAGTTTTATATATTTTAGAAAATACATTATACTACTGATAACGTTCAACTACTCTTCATCCAATTCTAAGTGTAGGTGGTCGCTAACAAGTATAAACCCAACTAACATTTGTGGTTGATCCCACTGGGAGTGATACAATAAAGAATTTGATTAAGAAGTAAAATTGTGTCTGAATCATTTGTAGAGGTAAAATTTTTGCAACATTAATGTAAATCACAGAGTTTTGACAATCAATTTCGAATTGGGGGATTCAAGAAACCAATTTATGACTATTAAAATAAGGACTAAACAAGTAGATAAGGTTTCATGGGAATGTGATAAATTGAATGCTAATTTTGCAAAATGGGTGATTACTAGTTACTCAAAGATGTCGAATCTCGGTGGGTAGGCTAGGTTTTTAGCGCAATAGACATTTCTCAATCAACTATTGTGATTCAAGGGAGTTCATTCGGACCTCAACATGCAAAACACAATCGAACAACCCATTACCTTAATGTAATGCCCCGGAAACTACCAAGCTAAACTAGAGAGTTGTAGAGCCTTGTGTGAGAGTTTTAGTGTTTCATATAAGGGTAAAGCACGCAAAATGACTTCCCGAACATAGAATCAGGGTTTTAGGGTTAGGGCGTCAAGGTATGACTCCCCAAGGACCAACCAAGAGGTCCTTGAGGAGGACCCTAAACACAGCCCAAAAAGTTGTCCAAAACATTGGCTTCCTACGAAGGGCATCCACGAGAAGTGGATGGAACCACGCCCCATGGGAAGGGATCGTGGGTCAAGGACCCTTGGTCCCCTATTTTTATAGCCCCAACCCTCCACCCACGAATGACCAGTATGGTCCGTGGACCCACCCACGGTCTGTGGGCTGGGTCTCGTGGGTGAGGGAGTCTTGGTATTAAGTTGTTTTAAGTTGGGGGATTAGGGAAGGTTCTATAGTTTGTTAGTTATTAAGTAGGGTTAGTTAGTTAGTGATTGGACCCCTACATAAACCTAATAGAAACTTAATTAGATGATTCCAAATCATTATTTTAGATTCACCAAAGAACCCAAATTCCCTCAAGAAATTCTCTTAAGGCCCCCTAGATTTCCCCCAAATTGTGAAGATAATCCCCAATCCAAGCTAGGGTTTCTTCCTATGTTGTGGGTAGTGTTTGAGTATGATTCCAATTGAGTGGATAATACTTATTTATGATTGTTTTAGTATTGATTCATGATATTATGATGATATTACATGTTTTCCATGGTTAACCCTAGTCTAATTGATGAAATTGAATTATGTGGGTTTATCCCATGAAAGGGGAAATTGAGGATTTATAGGGGATCTTCTAGAATTGATGTAATGAGTAGTAATTGTTCAATATTAGGAATGTATAGACATGAATTGAACTAGATTATGGTATATATGATGGATCATGACTAGTAAGGTTGAAGTTGAACATTTATGATGATTTATGACTAGATTCACTTAGTAATGAAGAATGTGATTAGAATGCCTTAAAATATAGGTATGAATGATGGTTTTAAGAAATAAAGCTTTGAGAGTAAAGCTAATATGATGTGATCTTGTTGTGTATTGTTTAAATCACATTCTCACTTACACACTTAGGCATAAATATGCTAAGAGATGCAAGGTTCCCTCACATAGAGTGATTCTAGGTTGAAAAACTAATCACCTAAAATGAATTAAAGCATGTTAGACTAGAAGAGCTTGTAGTTATGGCATATGATCCATTCATGTATAGTTTGACTTGCTAAGACAAGACCAAGCTTGGTAGCTTTAGTTAGGAGTTCTCATGGTAGCTTAGGATTGAGGAACCATATTCTCCTAAGGGTAGCTTGAGTTATATTTGTAGGATGCTCTCATGGTATCTTGAGTTAGTGGTAGTCATGGTAGCCTAGGATTGAGGACACATACTCTCCTAAGGGTAGCTTGAACTAGCACTTTTAGGATACCTTCATGATAGCATGACTTAGTTAGGCCAAGACCATTTCATGGTAGCCTAATATTGAGGACTTATACTCTCCTAAGGGTAGCTTAAGATTGATGACTTATACTCTCCTAAGGGTAGCTTAGGATTGAGGACTTATACTCTCCTAAGGGTAGCTTAGGATTGAGGACTTACACTCTCCTAAGGGTAGCTTAGAATTGAGGAATCATACTTTCCTAAGGGTAGCTTACATTCGCATCATAGTGTGCTTGTAAGGGTAGCATGACTTAGTTGGTCTAAGACTATTTCATGGTAGCTAGGATGGAATACCTGTACCCTTCCTAGAATAGCTTGGATTTGAATGACTAATATGTCTTCTATGGTAGCTAGGTCTAGCCTAATAGGGTGTTATTCCTTGGTAGTCTAGAATGATAAATAGTAATCATTGAGTATGATAGCCTAAAGTAGTACATAGTGTGAATGGTATTATGGGATGTCATTCATGCATTGCACAAGTATGACTTGAAGTTACTTATGAAGTGTTCTCTTATATGATGTATGTTTAGCTTGGGTTGATGCTATAGTTGCCTTCCATGATATGATTAACTAGAGGTGATAATTCCCTTGCGTATATGAAGTAAGCTAAGAATGAGACCAAATGAATGGTAAATATGAATATGGTGACTTTAAGGTAGTACTTAGTGTGAATGGTATTATGGGATGTCATTCAGGCATTGCACAAGTAGGCTTTGAAATTACTTAGGAGTATAGTGCTCTTATGATAAGGAAGCCTAGGTCTTGACTATGTATATATAATATGTTTAGGATGACCAAAAAAGGCATACTTAGCTTGGATGGTATTATGGGATGTCATTCATGCATTTCACAAGTATGCTTTGAGGTTACTTGAGAAGTAGTTCACTTATGATATGAAAGATTAAGGGTGGAATAATGCTTATATGATGCTTATGTTTGAGACTTTGCTTATGATTATGATATTGTCTCTTATGCTTATAGATTATGTTTCATGAAGTATTTCATATGATTATGGATTATGTCTTATGTTGACTAGCCTTTATGTTATGCTCTTATGATGTTATGCTAGCTAACATATTTAGTACATTTTGTACTAACGCATACTTCGCCTACATTCTCACCAAATGTAGGGTTCTGAGATTTGAGTTCCTATCTTGAGGCTAGGTTTCTAAGGAGCAAAAGAGTTGAACACTTGGTGAGTCCTCATAGCTTAGAGGAAAAAACCACTATTGTCTTTATGTCTTTTACATTCATGTTTTGAGACTATTGTATGGGCTAAGTCCCAAGAGTTTATTCAAAGGTTGTATTAGATGGTTTGAAACAAAGTGTAGTAAGACTTCCGCTTGCTTTTATATAAGACTTTGATTGTATGGATAAAGTTTTAAAATTCCCATACTTTTCTATAACCTTATGTTATGATATGCTTAGGGCTTGTATGAGACCCCTTCGGGGAACAAGTACGACATGTTACTTCTAGGGTGTACCCCTAGGTCGTGAGAAACTTGGTAATCAGTGCACAAGGTTTAGAATGGTTCTAGGATTGTCTCAAACCACGTCTAGTATAGTCTTATTCATAAATGTGAAGTGTGCCCAATTTATGAATATGAGGCTATTGGATGTTTAGGAAACTTCACTTCTTCATTATCTAAGTCGTGCCATAGAGTTTAACTCTATAAGGTCTTTCTCCTTATCTGATGGTCTTCAAGATATGACTACTCGAAGGGCTCATGCTACAAGGAGTGAGGGAGAAAGGTTTGTTGTGATGCCAATTATGGCTATGTGACTAGATAGACTTTGATGTTGCCTTTCGTATGAATAGGTTGTATTATGGTTATGTGCATTTGATGGTAGAACCCGACTTAGTCATAATGATTTTTGAGGTATGTTGATAGATTTGATGAATAAGGTGTTTAAGTAATGCCTAGATGGGTTGAGTGAGTAGACTCTTCTAAGAAAGGTAGAAGTGTAATTCACCTTGGTTTAGAATCATCTTGTATGAAGAGTGTGAAAGTTTAGTAATAACTTGCTCCGACCTTAGAATTGAAAGAAATGAGGCTTAGAAGAGTCCATATAGGCTTACTCCCAAGGGGGACATGATGTGCTTAGATAGGAAGGTTGTTGAGTGTTCTTGATGTTCATAACTTAGGTTGGCTTGAAAATTCTCACCTTGAGAGGTGTAGTATGTTTTGGGTAGTTTTGTCACAGTTTTGTAGGTTCATATGAGATCTTGAGTAATGTTGATGAGATAGCTTGTGAGCTAGAGTTACTTAATGAGAACCTCTTTAATTTAGAAATACCGGTTGGGATCTTGGATCGGCAAGTTAAGAAATAGAAGAAAGAGAAAGTTGTTTCCATGAAAATATTGAGGAGTGATATTTTTAGTAAGGGTTTTAGTTGATGGTGCTACTTGGGAGGCCTAGGGCCAATGAGAAGTCCCGATATCCTCATCTTTTTTTTCTAGTATTCATCCTTTAGCATTAAGATCTTGAGATGATAAGTTCCTCTTGATGCTTTTTATATGAAGTCATGTGTAATTGGTGTGTTTCCATGATTTCCCTATGTGGTACATGTTCATGAAAGCTTGTGATTTAAAAGAAAATGAGTATACATTGTTTTGCCTCATGTTTTAGTGCATTTGAGTAGAGTTGCATATAGACTTCATGAGATGAATATATAAGCATGCTTTAGTTTGGAGTTGAAAGATTCCTCCTTGAATAAAATGCTTTTTGAGAATAAATTGCATATAGGCTCCATAAGCGTATGTTGAGCATGTTTTAGCTAGGAGATGGTAGTTCCTCCTTGAATATAAGTAGATATAGAATTTCATGCATTTTGGGTAGTTAGATGTAGTTCCTATTCCCTTATGTTTCATTGAATATGTTAGCTTGGAGTTGAAGTTTTCCTCCTTGGTTGTGTGCATTTAGATGTATTGCATGCATGATTGTCTGCTAGTCTAGAGTCATTTCCTTTAAGAAGTGTTTACAATCGTCATTCGAGGATGAATGTTCCCAAGGGGGAGATATTGTAATGCCCCGGAAACTAGCAATCTAAACTAGAGAGTTAGAGAGCCTTGTGTGAGAGTTTTAGAGTTTAATATGAGGGTTAAACTCGTAAAATGACTTTTCGAACTTAGAATGACGGATTTAGGGTTAGGGCGTCAACGTACGACTCCCCAAGGACCAACCAAGGGGTCCTTAAGAAGGACCTTAAAAAAGCCCAAAAAGCTGTCCAAAATAGTGGCCTCCCACGAAGGGCATCCAAGAGCCGTGGATAGACCCACACCCCGTGGAAAGATGTCATGGGTCAAGGCCCCTTGGTCCCCTATTTTTCTAGCCCCAGACCTCCACCCACGAATGACCAGTACGGTTCATGGACCCACCCACCATCCATGGGCGGGGTCTCGTGGGTGAGGTAGCCTTGGTGTTAAGTTGTTTTAAGTTGGGGGATTATGGAAGGTTCTAGAGTTAGTTAGTTATTAAGTAGGGTCGGTTTATTAGTAATTAGACCCCCTATATAAACCTAATAGACCCTTAATTAGATGATTCCAAATCATTATTTTAGATTCACCAAAGAACCCAAATTCCCTCAAGAAATTCTCTCTAGAAGTAAAGAATAAGAAGAAGAAGAGAAGACATCAAGGTCAAAATTCTCCATTAATGCAAGCTTGCTGATGGCTTTATATCCAAGGTATGTTAGCTTATTCATCAATGGATTCTTCCATCCATAGAGCCCCCTAGATTTCCCCCAAATTGTGAAGATAAACCCCAATCCAAGCTAGGGTTTCTTCTGATGTTGTGGGTAGTGTTTGAGTATAATTCCAATTGAGTGGATGATACTTGTTTATGATTGTTTTAGTATTGATTCATGATATTATGTTGATATTACATGTTTTCCATGGTTAACCCTAGTCTAGTAGATTAAATTGAATTATGTGGGTTTATGCCATGAAAGGTGAAATTGAGGATTCATAGGTGATCTTTTAGAATTGATGTTACGAGTAGTAATTGTTCAAGATTAGGAGCATATAGACATGAATTGAACTAGAGTATGGTATATATGATGGATCATGACTAGTAAGGTTAAAGTTGAACCTTTATGATGATTTATGACTAGAATCACTTAGTAATGAAGAATGTGATTAGAATGCCTTAAAATATAGGTATGAATGATGGTTGTAAAAAGTAAAGCTTTGAGAGTAAAGCTAATATGAAGTGATTTTGTTGTGTATTGTTGAAAGCATATTCTCACTTTCATACTTAGGCATAAATATGTTAGGAGATGCAAGGTTCTCTCACATAGAATGATTCTAGGTTGAAAAGCTAATCACCTAAAATGAATCAAAGTATGTTAGACTAGAATAGCTTGAAGTTGTGACATATGATCCCTTCATGTATAGTTTGACTTGGTAAGACATGACCAAGCTAGGTAGCTTGAGTTAGAAGTTCTCATGGTAGCTTAGGATTGAGGAACCATACTCTCCTAAGGGTAGCTTGAGTTAGCATTGTAGGATGCTCTCATGGTATCTTGAGTCAGTGGTAATCATGGTAGCCTAGGATTAAGGACACATACTCTCCTAAGGGTAGCTTGAACTAGCACTTTTAGGATACCTTCATGATAGCATGACTTGGTTAGGCCAAGACCATTTCATGGTAGCTTAAGATTGAGGACTTATACTCTCCTAAGGGTAGCTTAAGATTGACGACTTATACTCTCCTAAGGGTAGCTTAGGATTGAGGACTTATACTCTCCTAAGGTTAGCTTAGGATTGAGGACTTACACTCTCCTAAGGATAGCTTAGAATTGAGGAATCATACTCTCCTAAGGGTAGCTTACATTCGCATCATAGTGTGCTTGTAACGGTAGCATGACTTAGTTGGTCTAAGACTATTTCATAGTAGCTAGGATGGAATACATGTACCCTTCCTAGAATAACTTGGACTTGAATGACTAATATGTCTTCTATGGTAGCTTGGTCTAGCCTAATAGGGTGCTATTCCATGGTAGTCTAGACTGATAAATAACTATCATTGAGTATGATAGCCTAAAGTAGTACTTAGTGTGAATGGTATTATGGGATGCCATTCATGCATTGCACAAGTATGACTTGAAGCTACCTATGAAGTGTTCTTTTATATGATGTATATTTAGCTTGGGTTGATGCTATAGTTCCCTTCCATGATATGATTAACTAGAGGTGATAATTCCCTTGCCTATATGAAGTAAACTAAGAATGAGACCAAATGAATGGTAAATATGAATATGGTGACTTTAAGGTAGTACTTACTGTGAATGGTATTATGGGATTTCATTCATGCATTGCACAAGTATGCTTTGAGATTACTTAGGAGTACAGTGCTCTTATGATAAGGAAGCCTAAGTCTTGACTATGTATATAGACTATGTTTAAGATGACCAAAAAGGGATACTTAGCTTGGGTGGTATTATGGGATGTCATTCATGCAATGCACAAGTATGCTTTGAGATTTCTTGAGAGAAAAATCACTTATGATATGAAAGACTAAGGGTGGAATAATGCTTATATGATGCTTATGTTTGAGACTTTGCTTATGATTATGATATTGTCTCTTATGCTTATAGTTTATGTTTCATGAAGTATTTCATATGATTATGGATTATGTCTTATGTTGACTAACCCTTATGTTATGATCTTATGATGTTAGGCTAGCTAACATATTTAGTCCATTTTGTACTAGCACATACTTTGCATACACTCTCACCAAATTTAGGGTTCAGAGACTTGAGTTCCTATCTTGAGGCTAGGTTTCTAAGGAGCAAAAGAGTTGAAGACTTGGTGAGTCCTCATAGCTTCGAGGACAAAACCACTATTTCCTTTATGTCTTTTACATTCATGTTTTGAGACTATTGTACGGGCTAAGTCCCAAGAGTTTATTCAAAGGTTGTAGTAGATGGTTTGAGGCAAAGTGTAGTAAGACTTCCGCTTGCTTTTATAAAAGACTTCGTTTGTATGGATAAAGTTTTAAAATTTACGTACTTTTCTATTATCTTATGTTATGATATGCTAAGGGCTTGTATGAGACCCTTTCAGGGTAAAGTATACCATGTTGCTTCTAGGGTGTACCCCTGGGTTGTGGCACTTAATCAATTTACTTTTTCAAGCTAGATTTACAAGATTGCAATCAAACCCACTTTCTCAAGCTAAGTTTATAATCATGCAATCAATACAATCATCCACTAATACTTCGACTCTAACCTTTTTCTCAAGCAAGTATCGAGTACTAAGCTAGAATTGCATTTGCAACTGCAATTCCTCAATTCAAACATGAACAATCAAGTATCGAGTACTAAGCTAGGATTTCATGTGATCTGCATGAGTTTTAATTGATGTTGATATAATTGTTCAATTTCAATATTTCTATGCATATTTTGATTAAATTATATGATTTTCAGTTGATTTCTATAAGAACCATGCATTATTCATGATTTTTATTATGAATTTATGAGGATATGCATTTATGACGATATGCATTTGTGAAGTTATGCATTTATGAGTTCATCAATATTATTTATGAAAATGTGCATGATTTTTATGAATCTTTTATGAACTAAGGTTGATTTTGAGATAATCATCAATGAAAATTGTGAAAGGTTAGTTTTTCACAGATGCATGATTCATGATTTAAGGAGCTACTCTATGATTATTTAAGCTTAGACTAGTAAAATACTTGTGCTTTCCCATGTATGATGATTTATTTATGTATATGACTATTCAGTTCGGATTTTACTAAGCACCAAGTGGACATTGAGATGGAGACTCACTAGCTAGTATAAGACGGGTCTCTAATAGATATCTCATTGTATCTAATTACGTGCCCCTGTAGGATTTGTCTTAGAAATACATAGCTAATTGATCCACCTATGATACAAGTTTAAGGTCCTCGCCTTGGCAAGTAAGGACATCTCTTTTCACTATGGGAGAAAGGCACTAAATTTCATGTTATAGCTCACGTGGTCTATGTTAGTTAATGGTAAATATCCAACAAAATTAACTAAGTTACTAAAAAGGTTTTCATGTAACTTTCATTATATCTTAAGATTCATTGACCATGTTTATGACTTATGATTCTCTTAAAGGTTATACTATAATTTTGCTTGGTCACGCATATCATGTGTTTCTTTGCGTCCCCTTATGATCATGTTTTATTGACTTATGAATATCCCTCATACTTAGTACATTCCATGTACTAATGCATACTTGTGCCTATATTGTCTAATAATTTAGGGTCCTATGTTTCTCTTCCTCCCACTCATGGCTAGTTGATCGATTGCTCGTTGATGTCTTGGGTGAGTTCTCATGCTACGAGGACTATGTCACCTTTATTGTGCTTTTCTTATGTTTTTATTTTTTAGAAGTTGTACACGGTGTATATGTTACATCCTAACCATTTTTTCAATTTATTAGACTGGCATGTCAAGACTATGATTATACTTTCACTCTTATGTTAAACTCTTCTTTGATACGAGACTTTCTACTTTAACTGTCAATTTTCTATTATATTGTTTTGTATGTATGCTAATTGGCTTGTGTAGGGCCTCTCGTGGTCTTATACACCATGTCACGTCTAGAGTGCACTTTGGGTCATGATAAACTTGGTATTCAGAGCACAAGGTTTTAGAAAAAGGTCCTAAGATGTCAGACAAGTCGGGTTGAGTAGAGTCTTGATCAAGAGTGTGAAGCACCCAAATTTATGGATAAGAGGCTACAAAACATTTATAAAAATTCACTTCTTTCACGACTCTAAAGTCGTGCCAAAGAGTCTATCTCTATAAAGATTCTTATACTCAATCTCGCTTGATGCTTTTTAGAAGATGGCGCCCAGAAGAGTTTATGTGATAAAGAATGCGAGTGAGAATGTGGAGCCTGAGGTTTCACAAGTTCCGATCGATCCTTTGACTGAGAAAGTGACTTTATATTGTAACACCTCAGATTCAAAAAGGTAGAAAATTCCAGCTTTGCAAGATCTAGTGCCAGAACCAACAGAGCCACCAATGGCCCGTGGTTTGACACTCGGTCCGTAGGTCAGCTCGTGGTTGGCTAGTCTGGGTTTCCTAAAATTTTCAAGTTCCAGTACTTTCCTACTGCTCACTAGGACAGTCCGTAGTCCTATGCACGAGTTGCATTTAGGTTCGTAGGTGAGTTCCAGACTTTAGGAAAATTTTAGAGTAAAAAGTGAGACCCACAACTGAGCATGTACGACCCTTAGGTGGACACACAGACCGTACATGGGTCCATTGTTGGGAGTCCAAAGGTCATAGTCTCTGAACTCACGGACGACCAACAAGGGCATTCTATGGTCTGACCAACGGACTGTAGGTTTGGCCGTTGGTGAGGTCGACAGTTATTTTCAAGATGGGCTTTTGGGTTTTTTTCTAATTATTATAACCCAATATTATTTCGTTTTTCCATCTATTATAAACCCTATATAAACATTTTAAAACCCAAAATCTCCTAATTTAATTCTATATCTCAAATTCTCAAAAGAACATCAAGTCATCCTACCAAATATTTCTCTCTCTAGAAGCTAGAAGAAGAAGGCTAGGGTTTCAAGTCAAGTCTCCAATTCTACCATTCATAGTAAGCTTTTGGCATCAAGGTATGATAGTATTAACCTATGGAGTCCTTTTCTCCATAGATTCCCTAAATTCTCCGATTTTGTAAAGTTAGATTCCCCAATTGAGTTAGGGTTTTATTTAATTGACATGGGTTCTTTTCAATTATGATATTATTGATTGATTTATGTCTCTTATGCATGAAATGAGGAAATTGCATTATTTTAAGTTGAATCCCCATGAACCTATGTGAAATCCATGTTTTATAGAATTGATCATATGATTAAGCTTTTGAATAGGAAAGATGAATTTTTGAAGATATGCATGTTCTTATGAAATTGATGAAAATGATTTAAGTTGCTTTGGGATTAAAGCGTCCATGATTGTTGTTGTTGTGTTGTGAAAGGATTTCTTATATACACATGAAAACATGATTGTGAAAGGGTTTTCTCACATATAGGATTCTTAGGGTTGAAAGGTTTTTTGAACTAAACTTTGAATCAAGATTTAAGGAGATATTCCAATGAAACCTAGCTTGAATTGGTTGCTTAATTGTACCTTTCCATGGATGATAACACAACTGTAGATTGGATTGGCTACTTGATGTGTCCTTCCATGGATAATAAGACAAGTTAGTAATAATGAATATTTCATGGGATTTACGCTTAGCACCAAGAGGATATTGAGATGAAAGCTCTCCCGTTAGTAGAGGTCGGGTTTCTAGTAGCAATCTCCTTATCCCATGACTATGTGAAACCATAGGATTTTGTCTTAGATAGACATTAGCTAGTGGATCAACCTAAGCTAGAAGTTCATGGTATTACCTTGGAAAGTGGGACACTCCTTTTCGGTGTGGGGTAGACAACATATTCAATATTTATAGCTAATATGGTTTCTATGTAGGTTAAAGGTAAATTTCCCACACTATTGAATCAAGGTTACTTTTTGAAGTATCTCTCAAATGTTTTAAATATGTTAGCTTGCATTGACCATATTTTATGAATTATGTTTTTAACGTTTGATCTTATTATTTAGCTTAATCATTGCATATCATGCAAAGGTCCTTTTTTACATGATTTCATATATTTTATGCATCACTATCATACTTCGTACATTCCATGTACTAACACATACTCTTGCCTACATTCTTCATTAATATAGGGTTCGATATTCCTAATTCACATTTCCATGTCTAGAGATCACTTAGTAGATATTGAAGATTGTTGATTCCTCATGTTTTGAGGACCGAGCTTTTATTTCCTATTGTCATTAATTTTGAGATTGTATGTGATGTACGGGTTACGTCCCTATCATTCTTGATGTAGTAGATGGCTTTGAGACTATGTTAGATTTTGGCTACGTTTTATGAACTCTTATGTTTTGAAATTGTCTTTTAAAATCTCTTGTTTTCTATTATCTTGTATGATGTATGCTAAGTGGCTTGTATGGGACCTCTCGGGGTCTTATACGCTAGTTATGCCTAGGGTATACTTTGGGTCGTGACAAACTTAATATCCAGAGCACAAGTTTTAGCAAGGTCCTAGGAAGTCTCATAAGCCACATTGAGTAGCGTCTTTGTTGAGAAAATATGGGGTCAAGCATAAAGTTGCAACACCATACCATCTATAAACAAGCAGCCAAGTGGAAGTTTCAAACCGAGAAATTAAAGGTATTTTGGCCAAACGGTGAATGCAAATAAAATGGATTGGTCTCGAAAATTGGATGATGCTCTATGGACATATCGTACTGCGTTCAAAACACTGATTGGTATGTTGCCATACCAATTAGTGTTTGGAAAGTCATGTCACTTGCCAATTGAGCTTGAGCATAAGGCTCTATGAGCATTGAATATACTAAATATGAACTGGGAGAAGGCTACGAAAGGAAGAGTGAATCAAATTCATGAGTTAGAGGAATTTCAATTGAAAGCATACGAAAGTTTAGCCCTGTATAAGGAAAAATGAAAAAGTGGCATGATGCAAAACAAATTCAGCGTAAATCCTGAATTGGTGATTTTGTGCTGCTATACAATTCTCGTTTGAGGCTTTTTCCTGATAAACTCAAATCAAAGTGCTCTTGTCCCTTCAAGGTAACTCGAGTGTACACAAATGGGGCAATTGAGACTGAAGGTAAAGATGGTCCATCTTTCAAGGTTAATGGACAACGTCCAAAACTCTATTTTGGCTAATATCATGAGATTTTGATAATTGAAGTGGTGTATTTGGAAGATTCTTGAAAGCATTTCCACATCCTGCCACGACCTTAAATAAGGCACTTCTTGGGAGGCAACCCAAGCTTTAGTTGTTTTTTGAATAATGTGTGTTAAATGCAAGTACAAGTGATTTTGCATTCGCCATTTCAGTGAGCTGCCGAGTGGAACAACGATCCTGATTCGACTCGCCTTCTTTGAATAAAGCGAGGACTATAGTTCTGGAATATTTGGCGAAGCAGGTAGACAACTCGGCGATGTGCCGATGCGGTTCGGTGAGCATGACTTCCACCGCCCTTTGACAACTCCTGAAGAGCTGGTGTTATGGAAAATTTGGCAACGAGTTCAGTATATTTGGCGGTGCGCCGACATGACTCGGAGATCCCAAATTCATTCGCCTTTTGGTCCCTACTAGAGAGCTAGTGTTCTGGTTATTTTGGCAAGATTTATACCGTCAGGCGGTGCACCGAATGGTTCGGTGCTTGAAACAGAACCTCGCCGACTGGCCACATAGTGAAAAATCCTGCTATCCCTGTTCTTTTCATATAGTTCTATTATATCTCTGTCTTTATTTCTTTTTTTGTTACACTGAGGACAATGTTGGATGTTTTGGTAGGGTAGGGACTTGTTCTGAATACCACCCCTGGATGTGTTTGAATGAGGGGCAGTTCTCTTGCATTTTTGAGTGTCGGTTGTGATCAATACCGATGACTTGAATAGTGCTCTCAATTGAACGATATGAATGTGTGGCTACGATGAGGCAAAATGAGTTACATAGGTCATATGTGAGCTCCTAACATCTTGTTTTGACTAGCCAGTTATCGAGCAATCTCTTGTGATGATAATTGCACGCTAACTAGAAAGTGTGGAGTCTTGTTTGATAATTTTATCAAATGCCATGTGTGGTGAGGTTTTCTTGAATATTGTTCTTGATGTCGCCCAGAACTTGCCCCGTTAGTCCAATTGATTGATTGAAGCAAGAAATTGAAATTATCTTAGGCAAAGTTTGTGAAGAGTGAACCTAATTTGATAGTATACCTCCTTATGACTACCTTGTGAGAAGTGTGAACTTTGCTTGACACCTTTTGAGCCTATCCTTTTCTTTGGAAGAAACTTGAACAACTTTGACCTCTTTTTTCATTCACCTATAACCTTCATGAAGTTTTGGTTAGTTGAATAGCCAACTTAGGCCAAAAGCCTAAGTTGGGGGTGTGGTGAAAAATAACCCCTCCATGTAAAAAAAAGAGAAAGAAAAGAAAAAGGTGGAAATGGAAAAATACTGAAAAAGAGAAAAGTTTGAGGAATAATGTGTGTGAAAGAAGCAAAAGAAATGGGGTATCCAATTAGTCATGCTTAGTTGAATAATAGGGTGGATTGTGGACATGTTTGAATATGAAAGAGAAGGAGAAAAAGTGATTTTCAGGCCATACTTCATGAAGGTAGAAGCCACTATACCAAAATGATCATACATTTACACTTAGTGCCGTTACAAGCCTTGAAAAGACCTTTGTGATCTTGAGTGAGCTGAAAAGAATGTTGATTGGAAAATAAGGGCAAGCCTATGGATAGAGTCATGCATGTGTTCATCTTTGTGAGTGTGAGAGTTGTATTTGATTCCGAGATTAGAAATTGTTGATGAATTTTGTGCGAGCATGGAATCATTCTTGGTGTGAGGGCATTTGAATCCTTTTGTTGAGCTTGAACTTGCATTTGAGGCAATCATTGTGAGCTTGAGTCTATTTGATAATTGTTAGTCACAATTTGAAACTTAGGGTGCACAATTGAACATTGTATGTGTAGTTTGAACCTCTTGTGTGCATTTGTGTTTGAGTAGCACTGTTTGTAGACATCCTTGTTGAACTAATTGATCTTAAGTTATACTTGAGGACAAGCAAAAGTTTAAGTTGCGGGTGTTGAAAAGTCTGAGATTTCGACTCATTTAGGGTAATGTTTTCATAGTTTTATTATCCTCAATGCGTAATTTATGCTCTAAACTGATGTTTTAAATGCTAATGTACAGATCAAAAGGCAAAAGAGTAAGTCAAGGACATCTATGGATAAAAGAAAGAAGAAAAGTAAAGTTGAAGACCGCCGAAGATACTTGGCGACTTGCCGAGTAGTCTCTTCGCTCGCCTAAAGTCATAGTGTGCCAACCCTTGAAGAAGAGAAATTGGGAGAGCTAACATTCCTTTCAATGAACCGCCGAATGGTTTGGTGAAGGAGGCTCAGATCACCTAAAGTTACAAAATGGTTGGTGAAGACACAAGCAAAACGGCGAATTAGCAAGGGAAAAATGGTGCATCGCCGATCAGGTCGGTGATCCTGACCTTGATCGCCTAAGTTTACAGCATTTAAATGGTGATAACGCAAGAAAAAAATGCGATGGAAAGGAGCATTTAGCGTGTCGCCGACTAGCTCGGCGACACTCGACTTATACCCCCGAACGACCCCTAAGGCCAAATTCTAAGAAAGTATAAATGGATTTTTAAGAAAAGATCAGAGCATCCTATCATTGGGAAAACTCATAGTTTGAAGGAAAACATTGTTCTTGCTTAGTTTTAAATCGTTTTTCGAGTAATTTTGGAATTGGGTTTTGGAATTGAAGCTACATTGAATCATTGTAAGAATTTGGAGATTAATACCCAGCTTCTGAGAATATAATCAGTATTGATTTATTACTTTTTATGATGTGTAGTTAAAACCCCAATTCTTGGGGGTGTGATTATGTGACTAATTGTCTAATTTAGCTTATGGGTGTTAGGGATTATTTATTTTATTGTTGTTTTGAAGTGGGTTTGATTTATAGATGAGGTTCAATTTATGAATTGTAGTGAAAATTGCAATTCTAATTTAGTACTTTATGCTTGCTTGAGAAAGAGGTGTCAAGGTTATAAATTAGCGTTTGTAGTGATTGGGTAGTTGTGGGTTCAGCTCAAGAGTGAATTATAAGCTTGATTCTACCTATCTAGCTCGAGGGAGTAGATAGAGTGAGGTATTGGGCTGGTTATAGTGTTAAGCTTGTCGAGGTTTGAGAGAACTCGTTTGAATTGTGATAGTTGTTTGATAGAAAGCTATTACATCTAAAGTCTAGCCTACCCACTATGATTTAGCAAACATTAGTAATTGTCGATCACCCATTTAGTGAAATTGACAATTATTCAGTCACACCCCCAAGTATAGCTTTAATTACTTGAGTACTCCCCTATTGTTCGTAATTATTTTAGTTGTTAATTGACAACCCTTTCCCCCATCTGACATTCGTGCCACCCTTTCTATTTAACTAAATGTTTTCGATAGTTTTTATTCCTATAACCGATTAAATCACGTTTATAACTCCATAATTGAATTAGAACTTGTACCGCTCCCTATGGGTTCGACCCCAACTCATTTGTTGGGTTATATACTAGATTACTATCGCCTACACCTTGTATTGGATGAGGTGTAGGTGAGCGTTTATCAACCTTAAGGCGATAAAGTTAGTTTCCAAGGGGTGCATCTATCACTTAGTCCAAGTTAATGATTCTAGTGTTGAGACACCACCTATTTAGTAAGTTCCAATTGTTAGTGAGTTTCCGAAGGTCTTTCCAGATGATCTTCCCGGAGTCCTTCCTGAGAGAGAAATATACTTCGGTATAGCTATTATTCCTGATACTCGTCCTATCTCTATTCCACCATGTAGAATGGCTCCAGCAGAGTTGAAAGATTTAAAAGAGCAGTTGAAAGATATTCTTGAGAAAGGTTTCATTCGACCAAGTGTCTCACCTTGGGGTGCTCCGGTTTTATTTGTGAGGAATAAAGATGGTTCTCTTAGATTGTGCATAGATTACCGTCAGTTGAACAAGGTTACTATCAAGAATAAGTATCATCTTCCTAGAATTGATGATCTTTTCTATCAACTTCATGGTGCCATTTGTTTTTCCAAGATAGACCTCTGAACTGGCAATCAATAGATGAGAGTAAAAGAGAGTGACATTCATAAGACAACATTTAGGACCCGTTATGGTCATTATGAGTTTCTGGTTATGTCTTTTGGCCTAACTAATGCTCCTGCAACATTCATGGACCTTATGAACAGAGTAGGAATGAGCAAGATCATGCTAGTCATCTCAGAGTAGTTCTTCAAACTCTCAAGGATAGATAGTTGTATGATAAGTTCTCTAAGTATGAATTTTGGCTTGAGTCTATGGCATTCTTAGGCCAAATTGTTTCTAGTGATGGGATTCAAGTTGACACTCAAAAGATTGAGGCAATACAGAACTGGCCTAGACCTACATCTCTAACTGATATTAGGAGTTTCTTGGGATTGGCTGGTTATTATAAAATGTTTGTCGAAGGGCTTTCATCTATTTCATCCCCGTTCACTAAGTTAACTGATAAAATAGTTAGGTTTCAATGGTCTGAAGCTTGCGATAAAAGCTTTCAGGAACTGACTACTTCCCCAGTGTTGACCTTACCAGAAGGTATGAAAGGTTTTGTGGTGTATTGTGATGCGTCCAGATTTGGACTGGATTGTGTATTAATGCAGAATGGCAAGGTTATAGCTTATGCCTCCATACAACTTGTGATTCACGAAAGGAATTACCCAACCCATGATATAGAGTTGGCTTCTATAGTGTTAACTTTGAAAATATGGCGTCATTATCTTTATGGTGTTCATGTAGATGTGTTCACTGATCACTAGAGTCTTCAATATGTATTCATTTAGAAAGAGCTTAATCTCAGACAGAGAATGTGGTTGGAGTTACTTAAGGATTATGACATGAGTATTCTCTATCACCCAGGTAAGGCTAATGTGGTTGCTGATACTTTGAGCAGGTTGTCTATGGGTAGTACTGCCTGATACGCTCAAATTACACCTCCTTATAGAAGTATAAGCGATCGTTATCAAGTAAAGAACCCAACTTGTAGGTTGGGATCGATCCCACGAGGAAAATGGTTTAGACTTTACTTTAACTAACAATTATATTCAATTAGTCAATTTATTTCCAGAAACAGGTAATAAAAGGGGGGTTGTGTTTGTGTAAAACAAATAGTAAGAACTTAATAAGTAATCAATAATCAAACTCAACTTAGGTTGTTATCAAGATAAGAGAAATAACTAGGGTATACGTGTTCCCCACAATCTCATAACGCAGCAATCCTAGTAACAGCAATCCTTTTCTAGTGTATTACATGAAAAGTGATAAGTTAGGTATCTCTAAATCCTTGGTCCGGCATCTAGAGAATTTCATCCCGCACCTTGGTCCGGCTACGTGTGTATAATTTACTAACCCTTACCTTTACCTCATATTAGACATCATAATCGATGTTTGGCTTAGTTATTACTTC